>JAJOOO010006515.1:0-19394 GCA_029582685.1 Solanum piurae | reverse complement strand
AGTTTGTTGTCCTAAATCTGCAGGAGGTATGGGGCTGATTAATATGAAAGTATGGACCAAAGATGCAGTTATCAAATTATGCTAGGACCTAGCTAGTAAAGAGGATAAATTATGGATCAGATGGATCCATACTTACTATATAAAAGGTCAAAACCCATGGCCAGAAGCCAAGAAAGACAGCTGGATGGTAAGGAAAATCATGAGCGCCAAGGATATAATTGAGCAGACTCAACAGAGAAGGAGCAAGAAAGGAAGTATGATCAGGGAAATATATTTGCGCTTGATTGGAGAGCAGCAAAGAATTGAATGGAAGTGTCTAATGTTCAAGAATGCAGCAAGGCCAAAAACCTATTTCACTATGTGGCTTATGCTCAACAAGAAACTGGCAACAGTAGACAGACTATTCAAGTGGGGTGTGGAGGTATCCAAGACTTGTGTCCTATGTCTGAATGAATAAGATGGTTCAATGCCAATATGCCAGATATTTATGGAAGAGATTGCTCACATGGACTCAACAACATAGTGTAACTCCAGCAAATTGGGATCGGTTTATACAATGGAGCATACAACATGAAAAAGGGAACGCTCGAGCAACCCAAATATTCAAGATTATTTTTGCTGAATGTGTATATGGGGTGTGGATTGAGAGGAACAACAGAATCTTTAAGAAAAAGAGACGAACTGCGCGCGAAAAGTGTGGCCAAGGAGATAGCCTACGTGACTATTGCTAGAGCTCCCCCTAGAATAAAAAATGTACTTACTGCTTTTAAATTCTAGTAATAGTATAGTAGAGCTGTAGTAAGCAGAGAGCTTTTTATTGAGAACAAAGCATGTTGTGTTAGCTGCTTGGATTGTAATGTTTGCTCTTGGTCATTAATAAATCAGTTAGTTACCAAAAAATATACATGCATACCTCGTCTCTACCACAAAGGTGATATAAAGGCGTTTCCAATAGACCCACGGCTCAATACTATTTCCTCCGTTCCTTTTTAGTTGTCATGTTACATTTTTCAAGAGTCAATTTGACTAATTTTCAAAGTTAAATTAGATTACATTCATTCGATATTTTAAATACAATTTTAGATATTCAAAAACTATGCAGAAAATATAATAAATTGCAACTTTTTTCATATCAATATGATAAAAAAAATACGTCTTAAAATCTTAATCAAAATTTATATTGTTTTGACTCTAAAAAAACCTATAACAACTAAAAAGGAACAAAAGTAATTACCATCCATTAGAATAGAACCAATAAATACTTTGAATGAAGAACTCTTACATTCGTGATTAACGCACTGTGTTATAAACATTTTCCAAGTAGAATTTTATTTTAATATTTGCGTTAGAATTTATCCTCAATTGTTTATTTTACTTAAATTTAATTATAATTAAGTTTTACTTTTTCCACAAAAATATATATATCTTTCATATTTGTGTTATCCGTAGTAAGACTTCTATAAATTCACTATATTTCCTTCAAATGATAGCACAATAGCATGCATAATGCAACAATTTAAAAAGTCTTATTTAGTGAGAATTTTTTTCTCAATACAAGTTTTTTAAAAATATTATTATTAGTTTTTTTATATGTAGATTAATTGATCAAAATATTTTAATTTTTTATATATTTATTTAATATACTTTTCTTTGTTGTCTAATTTATCATCGTTCAACAATTTGCAACTATTACACTACAACAAATATGATATATAGCTACGAAATTATTAGCTACGACATCAAATTCGTCACTAATTGTTCGCTTTTAGTGAAAAAATTTACTTTTCGTGCTTAAATATATGAGACACATACTTTTAGTGACGAAACATAAAAATCCGTAGCAAAGTTTTGTCCACTAAAGTTTCTCACCAAAAAATTAATTGGCGCCATTTGTTAAGTAGTGTTAGTCACGAATTTAAAGTTATCAGTGACACATTATTTCGTCACTAATAATGTATCTAATTTATGACAAATTATTTTTTGTCTTATAATTTATTAATTTTTGGACACAAAAATTTCATCTAAAAAAAGATGTTGTTACAATATCGACAAATTAGAGTTCGTAGTTAAATATTATAAGTTTTAGCTATAAAAATTTAGATTTAATTATGACATTTATTTTCGTCACTAATAATATAAATAATTGGTGACAAAGATTTTATTGTCTCTAATCAATCTGTGATTTAGTGACAACAAAAAATTTGTCACAAAATATGTAAGGTGTTAAATAGCGACGACTTAAAATTTGTAGTGAATAATTCAACTATTTGCTACGAAAAAAATTCATAGCTAAATACAATTTTTTGGCTACAATTGTTCATAATTACAAGTGACAACTTGCAAAAAGAATAATATAAGTGCTTCATAAGAAATAGACAGAGTCCATTCGTTAATTGGCGAGGGAAAATATTAAAACCAACGAATTCGGTCGATTTTGTAAAAATGAAAAAGTTCAATTCATCAATTTTCTTAAATTATGCAATTATAAAATGCATCATTTGAAAAATACAATCTAGGTTATAAGTACCGTGAGTGGGGTACGGTTCTACCACTATATTGCTAATATTTGTTGGTTTAACATTTTTGGTTTTTATTTGATACACTTTCATCGATAAAGACGAAAGAAAAAATAATTTCTCAAGTCTTGGTGCTAATTTTTTAGCGTGTCTATTGATTTGTAATTGGTAAACTGCATAGACTAAGTTGATCTATTTGCTTCTGCCTAAAAATATGTACATATTTAATAGTAATTCCACATACGTACGTAGAGCAACTATACAAAGATAACACCAACTTACAAACTTAGACTTTGCAAAGGTGCGAAGTATTTCATTAATTTCTATTAACTTTTACCATCAATGTGAAAATTGAAATAAACTAAAAAATGAAAGCACAAATGAAAGAAATGAACCAACTAGGATTTCAAATATATTATGATGAAATACTATAGTTATGGGTATCGATATTATTTTCAAAACAATTGATTTACTGATCGAATTGAACCGATTATTCATTTTTTTTAAATAAAATCGAAAGTTTAATTTTATATAAATTTATAATTGTATTGAATAATTTATTAAATTTATAAAAATAAATAAATAAAATGGCGGAATTGTACTTAATATATTTAAAGATATTTAAAATAATACAGTTTAATTAAAATATAAATTTGAATGAATTGTGGGTGGTAAATTTCATGCATTTGTGTATGTGTATAAATAATCATATAATATATTATTTCTACAAAAGTTAAATTTGAAAGAAGTGAATGAAGTTAAAAATAAAATAAAAATGAGAGACAAGAGAGAGTTGATCGGATGGTAAGCACTTCTCACTTCCAACCTTAAGGTTGTAAGTTCGAGTGTCCAAGAAAGCATAATGTGGGAGCCCCTTCTGGGGAGGGGTTAAAAAAATTGAGATGGAGATAATAGGAACATTAACCTTTTTTTTTTATAATAACAATTTTATGCCTAATTAATACATTTAAGAATAAAATAATTTATTTTATAGAAAATATAGTCATTAGTGACGAAATTATATTTTGTTCAACTACGAAATGCATATAACTTTAGAGACAATTGATGTCGTCACTGATTGAAGTAAAATAATTAGCGACGATATAATTTTGTCGGTAGTAATAACCTTTTTAGTGAAAAATCATACTATTAACTACAAAAAAATATACTTTTTATGATAAATAATTTTGTCACAAATGTTTAAGCATTTGGGAACGATTTTTCTTTTTGTAGTTAAATAATACTTTTAGTGACGAAGCACTAAATCGTATTTGTATACTTTTAGCGACGACTGATTGACAAATTATTTTTCGTCTCACAAGATTTTTAGTGACGAAATATGATTTATAAATGAAGAAATTATTTGTCCCTGATAATCGAATTTGTTGTAGTGTAACTTCGAGGGTGGATCGAGAAAGTTTGTACCCTAAAGCCAAACTTAAATGATAAAAGAAAATGTTACAAATATTTTAATTTTGAAGTTTATTTTTCAACCCTTTTGAGATAC
Organism: Solanum piurae; assembly: GCA_029582685.1. Classification (NCBI taxonomy): domain Eukaryota; kingdom Viridiplantae; phylum Streptophyta; class Magnoliopsida; order Solanales; family Solanaceae; genus Solanum; species Solanum piurae. Next base: position 15,371 of record JAJOOO010006515.1, on the reverse strand, counting down.
AAAGTTAATTTTTGAATAATTAATCTTTCTAATAATTTATTTTTTTCAACTGATAATATAAAGAATCCATTAAATACCTCTTGACATTGTTAATCTAAGGTAAGATCTCTTTAATTTTTAACAAAAAAAATTCAGCGAAAATAATTGTTATATATATATTACTAGACTCTTAGATATGATTGAATATATTAATTAGAATATTGTCTTCTAGCTTTATTATATTTCTCAATTATTTTAATTAAAAAAATAAGTCTACAACATCAATAATATCATAATACTGACAGATATGCATTAGGATACGAGATTAAGATAATGTCTTTTCAAATTTCCATCATCCACTAATCTAATTTTTTTTTTACTAATAAATAGATTTTTTGTTGTTTGCTAAAGTTTGTCAAGAGCTTTTATTTTGGGATTGTAGTGTCAATTCTTTTCTTTTATTTCTTGTTGTTATAAAATCAGGCTTAAAGCAATATAAGTATAAAGAAAGAAGATAAGAGAAGTAGAAGTAGGAGAAAACTTTTCTTCTTATTCAAGTGTCTTCCAAATGGCGAGTGATATCTCTATTTATAGTGTTGAGATATCACTTCCTAAGGTCACCAAATTAGTAGATACATGCTTATCCCTTAATGTTCTTATCACCTTGGAAACACCCATACATGAATTGAATTAATTCTTAGATAGATCTAATGGACAATCCACACAATACAATGGATTTATAACACCCCCCTTGGATGTCCATAGATAATGTGACTTGTTAAAACCTTACTAGGAAAAACCCTGTGGGAAAAAATTCTAGTGAAGAAAAAAGAGTACACATATTTTTTGACACACATTATTTGTTGCCTCATTAAAAACCTTACCAGGAAAACCAATGGGACAAAACCTCAGTCAATGAAAAAAGAGTGCAATGCGTATTATTCTCCCCCTGATTAAAACATCACTTAATTTTTTGTGATGATGTCATTCAATCTTATATACGACAGTTTGTGATCAAATCATATTGACGAAGATGTTGCATGATTAAACACATTTCTGATATATCATTTTCTGATTTCTGGATATGATGAGGCTTTGAGCTTAGCCGAATACATTATTGAAAAACACGCTATTCGTGACCTCGTTACTGTAAGTAAATTACTCATTCAACTTGTTCATAGCAACAATCATCTTGTGGACACTTTCATTTGCAGTTGATTATCTTCGTACATTATGGTTGATATATTCTTTTTCAAAGAAAAACCACACATTTTCTGAATATGGTGCGTCATTGATCTCAACCAGATGCACTCTTGACTTGCTTCATGGAGGGCTTTTATTTCTGCATGATTTGAAGAAGTGGTTATCAACATTTGCTTCATTGATCGCGAAGATATTATTGTGCCTCCACTTGTAAACAAACAACGTGTTTGAGACCGAGGTTTATGCGGATCAGATAAATATTATGCATCTGCGTAACCAATCAGTTCTGACTTGGATTCCCCGGAAAAGAATAAACCCATGTCTATGGTCCTTCGAGGATATTCAAGTATGTGCTTAAAACCATTTCAATGTCCTTTTGTTGGTGAGGAACTGAATCTTGCCAGTAAATTTACTACAAAATAGATATATGGTCGAGTATTGTTAACAAGATGCATTAATGCCCTGATTGCACTAAGATATGAAGTTTCATCACCAAGAATCTCTTCATCCTTCTTTTGAGATCAAAGTGAATCTTTATTTATGTCAAGTGATTTCATAATCATTGGAGTACTCAATGAATGTGATTTATCCATATAAAATCGCATCAAAACTTTTCTGTGTATGTTGATTAATGGATAATTATTCATTCGTCAAATCCTCAATCTGTAGGTCAAGCCAAAATTTTATCTTTCCAGGATATTTTCATTTTAGATTCCCTTTCCAAATACTCAGTAATTTTTGAAAGCTCTTTAAGAGTGTTAATAATGTTCAAGTCATCAACATACACAATTATTATAACAAATTCTGATCATGATCTTTTCATAAAATAGCAAGACAATTAGGGTCATTCTTTTTGTACCCTTTTCTTCCTTGATTATTTCAATCCATATAAGAATTTTTGAAGCTTTATTGAAAAAGTTTCTTTCAAACTTTTATATGTTTCAGACACCTTGATTGCTTCAAGGATTTTCATATAACCTTCAATATTGTCTAGCTAGACATGATAATTATTCATTATATGCATTTAAGTTTTCATAAATTGCCAGATCAAAACAAATCTCATTGAATCCACCATAGGAGAAAACATCTCCAATAATGTCGGGATTTTTGCGACAAATCTTTATGCCTCAAGGCACAAATCGTACTTAATATCTTACGGTTATAACATCGCATAATAATTTATTTGTACCCTACTGACGTTATACCTGTCACGATCCAGACCGTCGTGACTGGCACCCACACTAACCCTCCGGTGGGAGAACCATTAATACTAACTAGCTAACCAAGGAACTCAACAAACTAAGACATTTAAAGTTACGGAAGCAAGTTTAAATGCTAAGGAAAAGAAATAGGGAGTTCCCATAAACTCCAACAAAAGTCTAATAAAAACAATCTAACATTACGGAAGTAATGCCTAGAACCTGAAAGCCAATGTACCAAAACATCTATATAACCCCAAACTAAAGGTAAGACTAACTAAAGTACTAGTCTATGAAATATGTACATAGACTGAAAGAGAACTCATGGCTGCTAGGAAGAACTGGCTCACCCTTGAATTCGAACGATCATTGATCTTCTAAGCGAGGTATGTCAATAGCCACCGGAAGATGTCCTATACTCAACAAAGAAAGAACAAGTGCAGTATAAGTACACAACCACAATGTACTGGTAGGATCACGCGGCTATCCCACTAAGTGCAACATACATAAGCCATTACATCAATATAACAACATGCATATACCAAATATATACAATATCAACAACATTCAAGAACAACATAGCATTTCACAAGTCTCAATTATACAGTTATGTCAAGTCAATGGTCCTCTCATTGAACCCAAACTCAAACGGTTAGCATACCGGAATGTGGTACCCGATCTAATAATTATACCGGAATGTGGCAACCGATCCCATAATTATACCAGAACGTGGCAACCGATCCAAGTTAATGTGTCGAAACGCAACACCCGATATATTCAACAAGCCACAATCATAATCACAAAGTACATTCTCATAATCATACAATCAAGTCATGATTCATGGCATTCATCATTCATCTATCCTCATTTACAATTAATGTGATCAATAATGCAACATTCGCATACATACATCTATCATATGAAGCAAGAACAAACATACATCACACAATCATAGAATCACAACCATCACCTACCTCGAAACAAGCTTGAATACCCTAAGAAACTTGATTCTTCCCTTTTCGGATTCGCTCTGCTTGTTGTTGGTCTACCAATGATCAATATAACACGGGAATCAGTAAACAATAACTAATTACTTGAATTACTAACAATTCTATAAATCCTAGATCATACCCAGATTAGGGCTTTCTCCACCATAATTTCTATATCAAAACCCTTCCCCATCGATAAATACCCATTAGATTACATTCTACGGATCGAAAAATGGATTCGGGGAGTTAAAATCTTACCTTTAGCCTCAAGAATGGTGGAAAACTGTCAAGAAAACCCCTGGGTTTGTTCCTTAGCTCTCAAGTTCAAAAATTACATAATAAAATGATTTTGGGGTTTATTTTTGACTTTAAGTCATGACTGTCCCGCCACAGCGGTACTCACCCGACTACAGCAGCCCCGCCCTGGCGGGAATAATCCCTTCTTAGAGGCTTGCAAGGGACCAATGAGTCAATTTAAGAATTCCAACTCCTATTTCACAACACACCTTCATCCCCTGACACTTAGAGAATACCCGTTCATGGTAATATCAATTCCGGGAGTTCTACTCACCCGAATTCAATTCTGTAAAGTCGTACGATTTCCTTAACGTCTTAGTTATCCACTCATGTGATCAAATTCAAAATTGGATCAACCAATTGTTACCATATTTCCCTAGACTTTAATGACTTCGATTTCATCAAAATCTGGACTAGTTGGGAAATCTCAAGATACTACGAAAAAGTTTTCCGGCACAAAATTTCCCCGTTGGCTTTTCTATAACGAAGGAAATAGGTCGTTACAATAGATACCAATTTACCCATCATTCTTCCCCGATGACAAACTTAGGAAAAACAGACAAAGGAAAGAATGGGGTAGTACTTGAATCGACGAACAATTGGGGATACTTGTCTCACATGTCCTTCTCGGTTTCCCAAGTAGCTTTCTCAATTGGGCGATGCTTCCATTGAACTTTTACGGACTTAATGTCCTTGGTCCTCAGCTTACGCACATCACGATCAAGAATTGCAATTGTTCCTCCTCGTATTGGAGGTCTTTGTCTAACATAATTAAGTCCCACTTTATGATGTAATCCCCTTCACCATGATATCTCTTCAACATGGACACATGAAATATCGGATGAACTTCAGATAGGTTAGGAGGTAAAACCAATCTATAAGCCTCTGGCCCTACACCTCAAGAACCTCAAAGGGACCAATGTATCGCAGACTTAGCTTGCCCTTCTTGCCAAATCACATCACCCCTTTCATGGGTGATACCTTAAGAAGAACATTCTCACCAATCTGAAATGTTATGTCTTTTACCTTATGATCTGTATACTTCTTATGTCTACTCTGGGCTACTAGAAACTTAGCTTGAATACTCCTCACATTATCTTGAGCATCCTTTACTAAATCAATCCCCAAAGGTTTTAAATCTCCAGCCTCAAACCATCATATGGGTGATCTACATCCCCTCCATAAAGTGCCTCAAATGGTGTCATATTTATGTTGGAGTGATAACTATTATTATAAGAGAACTCACACAAAGGTAAAAACTTATCCCAATGCCCTCCAAAATCAATCACGCATGCCCTCAACATGTCTTCTAACACTTGAATAGTCATGTCTAACTGTCCGCCTGTCTGTGGATGGAAGGTTGTACTAAAAGTGAGTTGTGTGCCCAATTCATCATGTAACTTCCTCCAAAACTTGGATGTGAATTGGGTACCACAGTCTGAGATGATAGAAAGGGGAACCCCATGCAACCTCACTATCTCTTTCACATACACCTAGCCAATTGTTCAACATTGTAATCTATCCTTACCGGAATAAAATGGGCTGACTCAGTCAATCTGTCAATCACTACCCAGATAGAATCAAACTTCCCCAAAGTCTTGGGAAGACCAACCACAAAATCCATAGCTATTCTCTCACACTTCTATTCCGAAATTAGCATTCTTTGAAGCAAACCTGCAGGCCTTTGGTGTTCATACTTCACTTGTTGGCAATTTTGACACTTAGCCACAAACTCCGCTATAACCTTCTTCATGCCCGGCCACCAATAAATTCACTTCAAATCTCGGTACATCTTGGTCACACCCGGATGAATGGAATATCGTGAATCATGGGATTCTGTCAACAATTTCTGAATCAAGTCATCAACTCGAGGAACACAAATCCTCCCTTTAAAACTGAGCACACCTTCCATATCAAGAGTGGTCTCTTGTGCCTTACTAATCGCAGTCTTCTTCTTAAGTTCATTCAAATTTTCATCCTCAAATTGTTTGGCCTTGATATCTTCAATGAAAGTGACCCTTACTTCAATGCTAGCTAACACCCCACCTCTTTCTGAGATGCCCAACTGCATGAATTTAGACTCCAAGGTCTGGATTTCCTTAGCCAAGGGTCGCTTGGATACACTCAAGCAAGCTAAACTATCCATACTCACCGCTTTTCAACTCAAAGCGTCTGCCACCAAATTAGCCTTGCTCGGATGGTATTGAATGGTCACATCATAATCCTTGAGTAACTCCATCCACCTTCTCTGTCTCAAATTCAGATCCTTTTGAGTGAACACATGTTGAAAACTATGATGATCAGTAAACACCTCATACTTAACACCATAAGACAACTCCAAATCATGTGTTAGATAATTTCTCTCATGCACCTTCACTTGACGCGATGTATAAGCTATAACATTTTTATCCTGCATCAACACAGCACCCAAACCTGAATGTGAAGCATCACAATAAATAATAAACTATTTACCCTCAATCGGTAATGTTAGAATAGGTGCGGTGGTCAAAAGAGTCTTGAGCTTTTGGAAGCTCTCCTCACATTTTTCAGTCCATTCAAATGGTATCTCCTTTTTGGTCAAATTTGCCATGTGAGTGGCAATAGAAGCAAAGTTCTTCACAAATCAATGATAGTAGCTAGTGAGCCCCACAAAACTCCTAACTTCCGTCACAGAGCTAGGCCGAACTCAATTCTTAACCGCCTCAATCTTTTGGGGATCTACCATTACCCCTTATTTTGAAACTACATGCCCAAAAAATGCAACCAAAGTCAACCAAAATTCACACTTAGAGAATTTCGCATATAACTTTTGTTTCCCAAGAACACCCAGAACAATATGAAGATGGTCGGCATGCTCTTTCTCACTTTTCGAATAGACCAAAATGTCATCAATGAAGACTATAACAAAAAAATCAAGAAATGGTTTGAACATATCATTCATCAAACTCATGAAAGCTGCAGGCGTGTTAGTCAACCCAAACGACATAACTAGGAACTCATAGTTCCCATAACGGGTTCTAAACGCCGTCTTGGGCACATCCTCAGGCCTAATTTTTAACTGATGGTAGGCAGACCTTAGATCAATCTTATAGAGAACTGATACACCTTGCAATTGGTCAAAAAGATCATCTATTCTAGGCAATGGGTAGTGGTTCGAATGGTGACCCTATTCAGCTGCTGATAATCTATACACATCCTCATATTATCATCTTTTTTCTTAACAAATAAAATTAGGGCACCCCACGGGGAAGCACTAGGATGAATGAATCATTTATCAAGAAGTTCTTGGATTTGAGCCTTAAGCTCTCTTAATTCTGCCAGAGCCATGCGATATGGAGAGATGGAAATGGGACGAGTACCAGGTTCTAAATCAATGCAGAAATCTATATCTCTATCCGGAGGCATATTAGGTAAATCATTAGGAAACACTACTCTAAATTCTGACACCACAGGAATAAACTCAATTGATGGAGACTCAACCTCAATATTCCGAATATGAGCCAAATAAGTCAAGCAACCCTGCCCCACCAGTTTCCTAGCCGGAATGAAGGATATGATCTTAGCTTGCTTAGGCTTGTACACCCCTTCCCACTCTAACTTTTCCCTTCTCAGAATTTCTAGAGTTACAGACTTAGCATTACAATTAAGCACAACATAATAGGGGGACAACTAAGTCATGTCTAAGATTATATCAAAGTCAGTCATATCCAAAATCACCAAATCAGCCTAAGTCTGAAAACCCATAAATAAAATAGGACAAGCACGATAGACATGGGTGACTATGACAGACTTTCCAGCTGGGTTGAAATATGGATGGGGGAATCAAGTATATCACAAATCATATCAAACTCTGAGGCAAATCGCATGGATACATAAGAATAAGTAGAACCCGGATCAAATAACACATTAGCCATCCGATCACAGACAAGAATAGTACATGTGATCACTGCGTCAAACGTCTCTGCCTCGCTCTTGCCCGAAAAGGCATAACACTGCACCCTATTATCTTGACGGGCGACTTCCATGTCTGGATGCACTGTACCTCTGCATGCATTACCGTTTCCCCTACCTCCGTGGCCTCGCTGATTTCCTCCTCGCCCACCTTGTGGATGCCCTCGACCATTATTACCATTTCCCGCGGGTACCACTACTCTAGACTGTTGGTGCGTGGAATCCAACATGCGTGGGTGGGGACAATATCTCCTCATATGCCCAGGTTCTCCATAGTTGTAACAAGCACGATCAAAGATGGCATGCTACCCGCCGAAGGTGCGACTCCCTGGTTATCCTGAATAAAATTATGAGGTGGAGTTCTCGAGTAATTACATGTAGAGTCGGGCATAGAGGACTGAATTAGCTTGACTGCAAGTGTTGGCCTTCCTGACCCTTTGGAGTAAGAACCTTGAAAGTTACCCGAGTTCTTGGCCCATTTAGCCAATGCCTTAGCCTGACCGTCTCGCCTCACCCCCTCCACTTTCTTCACAAAGTCTGTTACCTCATTAAAGATTTTCCCTGCAGAGGTCATACGAACAGATAATACCTGCAACTCAAAATTTAGTCCCTTAATAAATAAACGGATCCTCTCTTCCTCAGTAGTCACCAATTGAGTAGCATATCTAGACAAGACATGAAACTTAGCCTCATAAGCAGCCATAGACATACCACCTTGTTCCAAAGCCATGAACTCATCCTTCTTTCGATCCCTCAAAGTCTGAGGCACATACTTCTCTAAGAACAAAGCATGGAACTGGGTCCAAGTAAGTGGAGGTAAAACTGAAGATCTGCATTCTACATAAGATCTCCACCACTGCTTAGCCTCACCTTGAAGCTGAAAAGTCACGGACTCAACCCCATGTTGATGGACAATTCCCAACTTATGAAGCCTCTCATAGCAAGCTAGGATGAACTCATATGCATCCTCACTCTCAGAGCCATGGAACACAGGTGGTTTCAACTTCAAGAACTTAGTCAACATCTTATGCTCATTACCAGTCATAACTGGACCCAACAAAGGACGGAAAAAACATCATTACCTCTAGTTCCACCCATCTTGGGGATAGTGATAGCAATAAGAGGATTGACAGGAGCTTGAGTTGCTTGAACAGAGGGAAGCCCTCCAGGACCAACCAATCCTTTCTAGAACGACATAATCTTTTGAGCTAACACTGGGTCCAAATGAGGAATACTTGTAGTCTGCACCTCTTCCTCTTGTCCAACATTCTCTATATTCTCAGCTTATATGTTCTCATCTACCTCTTCATAGTGCGCATGAGGGGCCTCATTTCTTTGAGCATCTCCAATTGGTGCTCCATCCCTAGTAGGTGCCACCCTTCCTCTGCCTCTACCCCTAGCTCTTCATCTACCCCTGCCTTGACTGCGACCTTCGCTGCAGATTCCTCAGCTGGAGAATTGACGAGAGCTATGGGTCGGACGCCGTTGAACCTATTATTAACCATTTGTGGATAGAAAAGTGAATGAGGTTAGATACCAATTTGAATCGCCAGATACCAATTAGAATCAAGTCATAGCACGAAAGGAGACAAGATAAAATAGAGATATTTCCTAAAGTCCTATAGCCTCTCGAAGAAAAGTACAGACGTCTCTGTACAGTTCTGCAAGACTCTACTAGACTCATTTTGGTACATCGAGATCAACGAATCTAGGCTATGATACTAACTTTTTAAAGACTCAGACCGTCGTGATTGACACTCACATTAACCCTCTAGTGGGAGAACTATTAATACTAAATAGCTAACAAAAGAACCCAACAAACTAAGGCATTTAAAGTTACGGAAGCAAATTTAAATGCTAAGGAAAAAAATAGGGAGTACCCATGAACTCCAACAAAAGTCTAATCAAAACAATCTAACATTGCGAAAGTAATGCCTAGAACCTGAAAGTCAATGTACCAAAACATATATAGTTCAACAAGTCTAAAAAAGAAGGGGTACAACTCCAAACTAGACGTAAGACTAACTAAAGTACTAGTCTATGAAATATGTACACAGACTGAAAGAGAACTCATGGCTGCTAGGAAGAACTGGCTCACCCTTGAATTCGAACGATCACTGATCTTTTAAGCGAGGTATGTCAATAGCCGCCGTAAGATGTCTTGTACTCAACAAAGAAAGAGCAAGTGCAGTATAAGTACACAACCACAATGTACTGGTAGGATCACGTGGCTATCCTACTAAGTGCAACATACATAAGCCATTACAACAATATAACAACATGCATATACCAAATATATACAATATCAACAACATTCAAGAACAACGGAGCATTTCACAAGTCTCAATTATACAATTATGTCAAGTCAATGGTCCTCTCATGGAATCCAAACCCAAACTGTTAGCATACAAGAACGTGGTACCCGATCCAATGATTATGCCGGGACGTGGCAACCGATCCCATAATTATGTCGGAACGTGGCAACCGATCCAAGTTAGTGTGTCGGAACGCAACACCCGATCCATTCAACAAGCCACAATCACAATCACAAAGTACATTCTCATAGTCATACAATCAAGTCATGATTCATGGCATTCATCATTCATCTATCCTCATTTACAATTAATGTGATCAATAATGCAACATTCGCATACATACATGTATCATAATGAAGTAAGAACAAGCATACATCACACAATCATAGATTCACACAACCATCACCTACCTCGAAACAAGCTTGAATCTCCTAAGAAACTTGTTTCTTCCCTTTCTGGATTCGTTTTGCTTGTTCTTGGTCTACAAATGATCAATATAACACGAGAATCAATAAACAATAACTAATTACCCGAATTACTAACAATTCTATCAATCCTAGATCATACCCATGATCCCCATACCCAGATTAGGGATTTCTCCACCATAATTTCCACATCAAAACCCTTCCCCAGTGATAATTACCCATTAGATTACGTTCTAAGGATAAAAAAATGGATTCGAGGAGTTAAAATCTTACCTTTAGCCTCAAGAATAGTGGAAAACTATCAAGAAAACCCCTGGGTTTTTTCCTTAGCTCTCAAGTTCAAAAATTGCAGAATAAAATAATTTTGGGGTTTATTTTCGACTTTAAATCGCGACTGTCTCGCCACAACGGTACTCACCCAGCTACAGCGGCCCCGCCCTAGCGGGAATAATCCTGCCTTAGCGGTTTGCACGGGACCAGTGAGTCGATTTAAGAATTCCAACTCCCATTTCACAACACACCTTCATCCCATGACGCTCATATAATATTCGTTCATGCTAAGATCAATTTTGGGAGTTCTACTCACCCGAATTTAATTTTGTAAAGTCATACGGGTTCCTTAAAATTTTAGCTATCCATTCATGTGATCAAATTCAAAATTGGATCACCCAATTGTTATCAGATTTCCCTAGACTTTAATGACTCCGATTTCGTCAAAATATGGACTAGATTGGAAAATCTCAAGATATTATGAAACAATTTTCCGGCCCAAATTTTTTTTCTGTTGGATTTTCTAGAACGACGGGAACAGGTCGTTACAATACCTTGATTTATGGACTATCAATCCAAAACATCACTTTTCTAAGTGAAACAAAATGTACTTGAATTATGTATTTTACTTGGCCAATTATTTATTTGTTCACATTATATGACATATTTGAATTTAAGATCCTCGTCACGATCTATATCATGAAGTGCTACTTCATATTAAAGATACCATCGACAGTTATTTGATATCAATTTCAATATGACATAACTTATTGAGATCTCTTCATTTTTCAGGTACCAGAACCTTTTCCAAGATTTTATGAAGTGTTATGTCGTGGTGCTCTTTTATAGCACTTGCCTCATTATCATGACTATATTGATCATTTGCTCATCTCTTTCTTCAATAAATTTTACATTTGGAACTGATTGGTCTATTACGCTTCAGGCGTATCATAGATACTGTCCTTTAAGGACTTCTCATTGGAGCATTTGCAGCTGAATTATAGCATAGGATCAGTAAATTCATCTGGTAATAGATTTGCAACATTATGCAAATGAATTATCACTTGAACTTCAAGTTCACATTTTCTTTTAACGAGAATCTAGATAATTCATAATTAACCTCATATATAATTTTCAGCTATCAATCATCTCTCCCCCTAATGTTAGAAAATCTAACATTCATCCCAACATCATTTGTGAATTTATCTTTGTGTGTGGTGGAACAATTAAATCATAACCGCACATTCAACGTTTTAGATGAAAATCATTTGGTTCCTGACCCTGAACCAATTTTGATAGGGGGACCTTTGTTGGCTTGATGCGTATAAGCATTGCTACATGTTAAATAAATTCATATTATACCAAATTTCTTTTTGAAAGATTTGTTCTCATAATTAATGGTTTAGCTATAATTGGAGGCATATAATTTCTGCTAAACCAACCACCATTATCAATATAATTTCATAGTTTGGAACTGTTCTCTTAGTTTAACAATCGAGCAAACAACCTTACAAACACAAATTTGTAAGTTGACGACAAAACACATGTGACCATCGCATAGATGCATCTATCATATAGTTGCAAATGATCCACATGACAGGTGAATGGGCCCATATTCACCTTTTATATGTTCCAAAAATCTCAGAGAGTACAATCTCAACCTTAACTAGTATAATGATACAATGATCAAATTATCAGAGAACTAGCAACACAAGAGAATTCTTGAAGAATATTTAATTTCTTCAGTATATAACTATGTGAATTCTCAATTATTTTTGCATCTTATTTTAATCGGAATGACCAAACGATCATGCCAACTGATCTTTATTTCAGTACACTTACAATTTACTTTTGCATGTGATTTCATCAGCATGTTCATGTTTGTGTGCAATAAACAACAGGAAAAAATGGGTAATCTTTTACATATATATTTATAACCCGCTTCGATTGTAGTAATCTGAAGATATTAAATCCTTTCATTATTTACAGTCTCAATATTTCTTTTCATTGCATCCGAAACTTAAAAAGTTTCTTTTGAGACTTACTACAACCCAATATTATTCCTCTGGTAATACCATAACTCGTTAGAGCGTGCAATTAATTTTGTGTACTATCACATATTTCATGACACCATCCATATGGTGAGCATCTCCTTCAAGGAGAAAATTATATTATTATTGTCATGGTCAAAATTATTACGAGCAAGACATGTTTCTTGCTTTACTTTTGTTGTACCATAGGTACACAACCAATGACAAATTTATATTGCCACACACTAATATTATTTTGGTCATGACCGCAACATTTATAGGCAAGAATTTTTTTTTTCTTTTGCCCTTTCGGTAGTTCACTATAAACATACCATAATATTTATGACGTATAAACATACACGATCATTGGTCAATCTTGCCAAATAAAATTTATTTATTTCTCTCAAACCTCCCGTAGAGGTGAGTTGTGACATATTTTCAACCATACGTGAATATGTTCTTATTCATATTTTTCTTCATATTTTGACACATTCACTTTAAAGAATGGGCAAACATTCATGATGCTTATTACAAGTCACAATCTCTTCATGAGTTCACCATAACCATTTATACATGTCATACCTTTGTATTTGGCATATTTACATGATCCACTTCAACATCACTTTGAAAGATAAAGTGCACCACCACTTTATATTCTTTTATTTTGATGGAGGATTTATAAAACTTATCAAATAAGGTCGCATGACAACCGCGTGTCCAATGACCTTTCGTACCGTTTTGATGATAAAATTATTTTCACAGTTTGAAGGACTATTTCAAGAACTCATAGTATTCTTCCTTTTATAATTACCACAATGATGACTATTATAATTCTGTCCCTCCACGCCCTTATTCATACATTCAATCATTTGTCGTCTTTGAGACTTATTAATCATTGCTACCACATTCATACGATAGAATGGAGCAAATCAACTAGCGGATTTCAAAGTTATCATACATTGCTACCACATTCTTTTCAAGGAATGGAGAAAATTCAATGGGATGAATTTTGAGGCTTTTCATCAAAATATATTATTTTTCCTTAGTCATCATTTTATCATCACTATGGTGCATTGAGACTCAAACTCAATGTCTTATCCATATAAGGCGTGTTAGGCCATAATTCTATGTGACTCGAACCCAATACATTATCATCATGGTGCATCAAAACTCAATTTGATGTCTTACCCTCTTGGTGCGATAGAACTTTAATCTACCGTCTTATCCTCAAATATTTTTTATTATGTGCATCCGGACTTTAACCTGATGTCTTACCCTTTTAGTGCGATGTGACTTGAATCCATCGTCTTACCCTTCAACCAATGACATGAGCCTTTAAAATTATTATCATTTTATTGTTACAAATAAATAAGTGAATTAAATTTCAACAAGACATGAAAGAAAATTATTCTTGAATTTCACAAGTTTGTCCCCTCCACCATTTGTCACATGAGTACAGGTGTATCTAATCTTGCATAGTGATATTTCCTTATCGGTGATTCATCTGCAAGATTAAATTAACTTATTGAATAAAGTAAAACTTAATATGTAAATAAAATATACCTTTTTACTACATTATCTTAATAAAGCAACACATATAGCACATGTCCAGATTTGGATTAACATCATATTTGTTGATTTCCTTTTTCTTTGTTTTGTTGGATAAACTTGAACAACAACTATTTACTCGTCCTTTTGATCATCACCATCAAATCGCGTATAAAACTCAACTTGGATGACATGGTGAACAAAATTGAAACTAGAGACAATTCGTGTTGATAACGTGTTATAAAATTAGGCTTAAAGCAATATAAGTATAAAGAGAAGAAGACAAGAGAAGTAGATGTAGGAGAAGACTTTTCTTCTTATTCAAGTGTGTCTTCCAAAGGGTGAGTGATATCTCTATTTATAATGTTGAGATATCACTCCCAAAGGTCACCAAATTAGTAGATACATGATTATCCCTTAATGTTCTTATCACCTTGGAAGCACCCATACATGAATTGAATTAATTATTGGATGGATCTAATGGATAATCCACACAATACAATGGATTTATAACACTTGTGAGTTTTTAATAATCAAATTCATATTTTTAGTTGACATATTGACATTCTAATATATAATTAAAATATAACATTTACCTACAAAATAAACAACAACACACTCGGTAGGCTTACAAAGCGAGGTTTGAGAAAGGTAGAGTGTACACAAATTTGACCTCTATCTCAGAAGTAGAATGATTGTTTTCTATAAACCTTCAACTCAAGACTAAAATAGTCTAAAATAATGCAGATTACGAAAACAACATATAGTAGAAGAATAATACTACAACAAAATAATACTAGAATCAAACTACATAAAACAACATATAATAACAAAATCGAAGAACAAGAAATAAGAGTAATACTATCATGACTACTAGAATGAACTACAAGTCAATACACTCCTACCTACTAGTATGGACACCTTCCTACCTACTACCCTTCTACTCTAATCTGCATTCTCTACATCTTTCTATCTAAAGTCATATCCTTGGTGAGCTGCAACGGTGTCATATCATGTATAATTACCTCTCCCCAACACTTTTTGGTCTACCTCTGCCTCTCATGAATCCACCCATAGCTAACCTGTCACACCTTTGCAGTGAGGCATCCATATCTCTCTGTATGACATGGATGAACCCTATCAACTTTTGCTTCCCACATCTTGT
>JAJOOO010006514.1:0-18846 GCA_029582685.1 Solanum piurae | reverse complement strand
AATATGCTAGCATAATCGGAAGTTTGAGGTATGTGACTGATTGCACTAGGCCTGATATTGCATATGCAGTAGGAGTACTTGGCAGGTTTACAAGCAAGCCATGTAATGAACATTGGCATGCTATAACAAGAGTTATGAGATATTTAATTGGAACAAAAAATTGTGGTTTGTTCTATAAAAAATATCCTGCTGTACTTGAAGGCTTTCGTGATGCAGATTGGAACACTTTATCAGGTGATTCCTGTTCTACCACTGGTTATGTCTTTACTTTAGGTGGTGGTGCTGTTTGTTGGAGATCAAAAAAGCAAACTATTATTGCTAACTCTACCATGGAGGCTGAACTAATTGATTTAGCTTCAGCTAGTGTGGAAGCGAATTGGTTAAGAGATTTGTTATTTAAAATACCTTATTTTGAAAAACCAATTCCTCCTATTTTAATTCATTGTGATAGCACCGCTGCAATTGGTAGAGTTCAAAACCGTTATTACAACGGTAAATCCAAACCTATACAGAGGAAACACAGTAATGTAAGATCGTATTTGACAAATGGTACCATTAATGTTGATTATGTCAAATCTTGTGATAATCTTGCAGATCCTCTTACTAAGGCCTTAACGAGAGAAAAGGTCTGGAGCACAGCGAGGGGGATGGGATTGAAGCCTACAAATACTTGAGTCATATATGAGGAAACTCAACCTGGGGACTAGAGATCCTATAACCAGGTTCAAAGGGAAAAACTAATCATATGATGACTTGTTGTGAAAAATGCATTATCTTTTTATTCCCTCCCTATGATGTGAGTGCATTGTTTCCTGTAGTTTGTGAAGGTTGAGTTGATAAAACTCTTAATGAATATCTGTAGCCCGTATGGGTGGAGTGTTAAGCTTACAGGAGCACTCTCGACAGATTTCACCTATGTGGTGTGTGGAAGTAGGTCGCTTCGTATGAGAATTGGGCTTATTCTCAAAAGCACTCATGAATCCGGGATAGCACATGGCCATAACGTGCTGGCTTAAAGCTCATGTCAACACCTTGATTATTATGTGTGAGCAGTGATATTTTATTTCCCTTAAGCAGCCATAGTTCAAGTCTGAGACCACTACGACTCTGGAGTAGAAATTACTGTTTCACTAAGTGGAGGTTCAATGCAGAGCACACCTTCATTATGCATAGTAGTCTTCCTTCAGCTGATAGACTCTCTTGATTAATATTAAAACGAGTGGGGGATTGTTGGTTATTGAGCATTTTAATATTATTTTTTATATTAAATTTGCTCATTATTTTGGTGTCTTAATGTTGCCTAATTACTCCTGCATTTGGTCATTGACTTTGTGGTCATATAATGTTGGAAGAAACGTTCCAGTGAACGTTGGAACCTTGGCAGCATGTTCATCAGCCATTGATGACATTAGTTACCCCTCTCATTATCTCATTCTTTATTCCTCTATTATTCTTTGTAACCTATATAACATATGTAACTCCTAATGCCATTTATCTTCAGTATTTACTACCCCATTATCTTCCTATTTATTCCTAGGAAGACTTGTTCAAGTATAAATAGTGATGGTCTTCATTTGGCTTGCAACACACAACATACAAGAGAAAAATATAGAGTGCATAAAGTTTGTCAAAAAGAGAGTTCTTATTAGTTGAAGGGAGGTGTTCTTTTTGTGGAGCTTTGGACTCAACTCTTGTTCAGAGTTGTTGAGTTATATATTGTGATTAGGCCGTTGTATCCTGGAGGGGACAAGTCAAGAAAGACTACTGCTGGACCGGTGAAAACATTTGTTGCAGTGGGCTGGAATCTCCCTAAATAGAGAGAGATATCCGCGCCTCAACCTGAAGAGATTTATTTCTTCATTTTTTATTTTCAATTGTAATCTTGTATTTTTGTTATCTTGTAAGTTTTCACTAACACTATGTTATTAAATTAATACCACTTAATGAAAAAATGAATTTATTTTTATAAATTTTATTTATTGTATCAAACTTAACTAAAAAAATATATTAAAAAAACTATGCAGAACGAATTCATTCGAGGGGGGTGGTTATGCAGCAGGGTGGGGCGGATTGAAAATTAAAAAATTGTATGAGGCGAAGCGGATTGAAATTTTTTACGAGATAAGCTCAGCACCGCCCGTGCCCATTGCCACCCCTAAATGTATTATGTTAGCGAGCTTTAAAAGAATATACAGTAAAAAAGGGAATTGAATTGGTACAGTATTCGGTATTCGGTACACTCTTGTAAATCGAAAATTGAAAATCGAAAGAATCAACCGAAGTACTTACACAATTAAAATAGAAAAAAATTGAAGTTCGTTTGCCATTCTGTCGTTCACCATAAATACATATGTCCTCCACCTATAAATCCAAGAGAGTCCATGGTAATAATGTACAGCAAGCCCCGAATTGGTGAGTTTGGGTTTGGAATGATAATAATATAGCAATTTTCCAAAACAAAAATCATAATTATGAAATCGAAGTTTTCAATACCATACCGTACCATGGATGCTTCCACCATACAAAAAACACCTTCAGTCTGTAACGTAACCATATCTTGTAGTGTCGTCGGTGTGAGTCCTGCCTTACCAGAAATATTCCATTCCTGCAAGTAATTGGCTGGCTTTGGTAAACTTGAAGTCTTGAACCATATGTACCCTTTGGTCTATGGGGAGAAAATCATCGGCTCTATAAAAATTCAACAAGGCTTTTTTTGCCCCAACTTTTCTAACAGTACTATAGTTACATTTGCAACTCAACCATAATGATCCATGTAATCGAGTTCCTCTGTAATTCACAACCATTCCAAAAATAAATGAAGCAACTAAAAAAATCAGAGTACATTGTATGATTTGGCTCTCATTCAAGCTTCTCCTCTAGGGATTTGGTGCTCTCCATCTTGAACATATGAAACAAAATATCAGCCCAAGAATCAATAGGACCAGGCAAGCACCAATGAACACAGTCATTATACAATACAACATTGGCATTTGGCCAATGCCCATATTTACTTGGGTGACCATCTGGTCTCAACAACATAGCTTGGGTTGTGTCCATCAATCTGAATTTCTTCCCCTTCATCTTCCCTTCTTCCTCCGCAGCCTTAAACTCTTCAAGTTGGATCCTGTATTGCTCCAAGCTTTGACCCTCCAACGTAGTCTCGTTACTTCTATATGGCCTTGTCCTTGCACAATTACCACCCTTATTCCATTCCCCACCTTCAAAATGAGAAGGAGCAAAAGTCCTAAGAATCGCCACCCCCTTAAAATTTTCTAAGTTGTTGATCGCTTTAAGAGCAGTTTTGAATGCCTTTTGGTAGGCATAGGTAATAGGGAGTTCAGAAACATTTGGTATTCCACAGTACCGGCAGCCAACTCGTTGGTTGTTCTCAAAGTAGACACTGATCCGGGCAAACCAGTGGCCGGCATTTAAGATGACGTAGTCGTATCTTTCAATTTCGGTGGTCCATTTCTCATCTGCTTCGTCAAGGTGAAGGTTGTAGACTCCAGTATGGCTTGGACCATCTGCATCTGCTTCTTTTGTTGACACCAAAAATGGCGACCAATATGTTGCTAATGTAAAGTTGTAAGTTGTGTATTTGTATTTTTTGAAAGCTTCATCTGGATTATCAGATATATCTACAGGGTATTCCACCTGAAGAAAAACAGAAAAGAAGATGAAAATTCGTATTACTTCTTTGATCATTCTCACTTCAATTTGTTTTAGGATTAGTTTAACACTAATTCAGGCACATGCAGTGGCAAGTGCAGTGTTTAGCAAGAATCCAGGTTGTTTCCCCAAGTGATTCTCGGGCTTAATATAATATGATGTATTAATTGACTAATATAAGAACCATGGTCATGTTTGTTAATGATTTATTAGTCAAATAGATCTCCAGGAGGACACAATTAACTTTCTACAAGTTACGAACCCAAGTTACCAGGCTTGGTTCTCTAACAATTTGGCACAATTACATTATTCTAAGCTATACTTTAATTGGAAAATCTCTTTGGATCTAGCTAAATAGTCTCTCTTTGCCGGGAAATCCCCAGTGGGGTAAAGTGTTTCCCAACAAAGGCAACTCCGGATCCAGAGGGACTCAAACCCTCGAACCCAAGACCGATTAAGGATTAAAAAAAATTTACCACTCCACCACAACACTTGTTGGACTAGCCAAATAGTCTTGTTATAATATTGGGAACAAAAGAGACTTTCTGAGGATTAAAATGCAATATGACAAATTTCCCCATTGGCCCCAAATGTTCCCCTATTTGGGTAAGTCTCTGCTTTTCTTTTCTTGTAGTACTAGTTAATCTTTTGAGGGATGATCAATCTCCCAGTTTCAATTTTTGATTGTCATTCTTTCTTATTTAGTAGGTTTAAAAAGAATGTTTTCCCCTTTTGACAACTCTTTAGTTTTAACTTTCCACGTGACATGTTTAAGATTACAAGATTAAAAAAACATTTTAGTACATCTTAAGTATCTTTAATTTTAAAACTACAAGATTCAAAAGTCTTTTTACTTTCTTATACACTCCGTGTAAGTCAAACCCTACAACAAATTAAAACAGAGGGCATAGTACCGAAATGAGAAATAAAAGGAAGGAAATACTATATATTAAGCTTTAATAGTTTCAATAATTTGTAGTTAATATGTTTAAATTGATAATGGTTTATGACTAGACTGTCATCTACTTTGAACAATTAGATGAGATTAAACGACGAGCTAAAAACTTTACATTTCAAGTCCTTCATTTTACTGTTCATGATCAAACCTTTCCCATTATTCCTCCACAGTTTACTACCTTTCACAGCTTCATGCCGGAAAACAGTACTCGTTGACCTATCAATGGCGTCTTTGTGAAATTTGAACTAAATAATGAAAATTTCTAGTCTCAGGTAGACCAAATCTTCAATTAACCCTAATTTATGCAGCTAATCCAAGCTAGAGTTTATCAAAACTATAGCATAATATGGTAGAAACAGTAATTAACCATAGATCAGCAAGTAGAGAGTTAAAATTGAAATAAAATTAACACTAATTGCAGAGAAGAAAAAGGGTACCCGAGCCAATAGGCATATCAACGACTGCATTTGATTTCTTCCAACTGAATCACCGACAAGTGCCAAGGATTTGTTCCTAACCAAATCTAAAAACAGAAACGGGTCGAAAATGGGTAGCTCACACCCATTAGGCTTCCATCTCCACTTCAAATAATCGCTATCGGGTCTTCCATACTTGATACAATTTTGGTGTTCATGGATCGCATAACAGGTCATATTCGTGTAATATGGAGCATCCGGATTCCAGACCCATTCGCCGGTGAAGATATCGCATGTCTCCGGCTCTTTAATCTTTATCTTTTGCTCCTCAGCAGCATGATAATTGGGTGAAATTTCAGAGGGATGTTGGGTTGCTAAATCTGCTGGGTACCAATTAAATGGGTGATAAAGAGGGATAATACCCAAAACGACAACTGCTAAAACTAAAAGTAAGAATATTCTTGGGGTTCTTTGGGTTGAAGTGGAGTATTTCCCAAAGGGAAGCTCCATTTTTTTGTGGGAATTTCTTCAATGAAGAGTTGAAAAAGGAAAGTAGAGATGGGAGAAAGAAGGAAGAAAAAAGTAGGCTGTTAAAAATACATAGTGGATGTAATGAAAAGAGGGCCAGTTTGCACATGTATGTTATCAACGTGCTAATCACATATTTTAAGCTTCTTTGTACTAAGTATTAATTCCTCATCAATTAGCAGATATAATCACTACAGATCCATGATTTAAGACCTACAATCTAATTATAGCACACAGACACAACTAGACTTTACTTCTACTAGGGAGGTAGTAACTTTTTTTTTTTTAAGAGTAGTACGTAGTAGTTTGAGTAAATATTCCCTCGTTATGTAATTATTTGTATTAGTAAATTATGAAATCATGTTATGGAACCACCAAAAATGTAATTAGAGATTTTGAATTTGAGCTTTTGATACAAAAAATTTTTCTGGTGAAAAGCACAAATACACATTAATCAAACTTTAATACGAATATGAGATATTAAATAAAATAATAATTAAAAAATCATGTTATGAAACTTTTATTGATCAATTTGCATAGTTTGGGTAACACACTTTCTGATTAGTTTTTTTTTTTTTTCTTACCTTCCTTAAGAGTTCCCATTTCTTTTGCTCCCTTAGTGAGTCGAACTTGCAATCTTCAGATTAATTTGACATTCTTAAAAATGACTTTTAGCTGTGTCCCGAAGCTTCTTGTGGATATGTGAAATGTAGGGAAGAATGCAAGTAAAAAAATAAATTTTGGTGGTACAATGTGCAATGATGTTGGTACTAGTGTCGGTGGTCTCATATGTATCAATCACTAGTGTTGTAAATAATTTATTTGGCAAAACGTGTGGCTCATTAGTTGTCTCCACTATACAGAGGTAACTAAGGAACACGTTTTCAATTTTTTATTTATTGATTAATCTAGTGGTATGTTAAATTTTCAGGAACAAAAATATAGGAATAATAAATATTGTATCAATTTATTTGTCTGATTTTTATTTGATATTAAAATTAATAGAGTAAAAAATTCTTTTAAATTTTATAATATTAAACTAAAGATATATACAAAAATAATATACTAAAATAGCTTTTAAACTTGTGATCTTGAACATATCATACAAACAATTGTAATTAGAAAGTTGAGTAAAAAAATAAAAGGAAATTTACACAAATCCTATAATGTTAAGAGCTAATTATACTATATCTTTACTATTTTCCAAATTACAAAAATTCCTTAAATTTGGTGGAATTTCGATACACCCGAAAACGTTTCGATACATCGCGCTTCGATTTCAGATACATCGCGTAAAGTAATGTATCTGACCAATATATTGTGTAAAGTGATATATCCGAAAATAGAAAAGAGTAAAAAAATTTGTGATTTTTTCAAATGATAGAAAATTTTAAAGAATATTATAAATAAGTTATGTATTTAGATAATATTTCAAAAAAAATTACATTTTCTTAAAGTACTTAACAAAAAAAACACCAGCAAATTGAAAGAGAAGAAATACTGATTTCCAAATGAAAGGAATACCGTATTAATTACGAGATAACACTTCATCTTATGCATTTATTCGTTTGGTATAGTGTATTAGCAAAAATAATGCATGCATTAATTATATGTATTAGTAATTTCTTGTTTGATATATTTTTTCATGTTGTGTACACTCTATTGTATATTGAGAAGTGTATTACCAATACCATGGATTTCTAAGTATTAGTAATGCAAAAGATTTAATACATGCATTAATATGATTAAAGACCCAATTACCCCTCAAAAGTACTTTTACATCTTTTCCACCATAATTGTGAAGGATACTTCTGTAAATAAATATTTTTATACAATGTATACTATTTTTAGTACACCAAACCAAACAATGCATAAGAAATAATCTATGCATAACTAATACAAGTATAATTAATACATGCATTACTAATACACTTAATTGGATATTATTTTGATATACTCTACCAAATGAAGCATTATAACTACATAGTATAGATTATTATAAGTCGTACTGTTATAAATATATTTCTCGAGTAAAATGGAATAATTCCAAAAGATAAAATTTACCAAAGTTGTATTTGCAAATGTATTTTCTTTATCTTTTTTTGTGGAACAATTCCCCCTCTTCTAACCAAAAAGAATTACCCTAATAAGTAACATATCACAAGAAGATAGAGATATAATAATTAATCTCCCACTTCTCTTTTCAACAACTCTACTAAGAAATCATTCCAAGCATCAATTGGTCCAGGCAAACACCAATGAACACAATCATTAGGTACCGTAACGTTTGGATTAGTATATCGACCATATTTACTAGGATGACCATCTGGTCTCAACAACATAGGTTGTGTTGCATCAAACAACCTAAATTTCAACCCTCTTCTTCTCCCTGCTCTTTGTGCAATCTTTAATTCATCCAATTGAATCTTATAAAACTCCAAATTATAACCTTCAAGTTTCTTTTCATTCCTCTTAAACGGTTTAGTCCTTGCACAATCTCCACCTTTATCCCAAGGCCCGTTCTCAAAATGCGACGGGGCAAAAGTTCTCAAAAATGTTACACCTTTATAGTTTTTGAGGCTATTAATAGCCCGAAATGCAGTACGAAAAGCCCGTCTGTAGCTGAAATACGATGTTACATGGTTAACGTTCGATTGCGGACAGTAGAGGCAACCAACAAGGCGACGATTTAAGTAAAACATTGTTGGACGGAAAAACCAATGGCCAGCAGAAATAATAACATAATCGAAACCTTGGATTTGGTTCGTCCAGAATTCGTCGAATTCATCAAGATACAAATTGAAGGGTTGTGTGACATCATTTGGGTCGGTTTTTTCAGTTTTTACCAAATAGGGTGCCCAAAACATGGAAATGTTGAAGTCGTAGTCTTTGTACATCCAACGTCTGTTTTCGTCTTGTGTTTCTGAAACATCCTCTGGATATACAACCTGAAAGAAAATAGAAAATGATTTGAAAACCAACGTCTGTTTTCATTGATTTACTAAAGATTATCTTTTCTTTGTTTTTAATATGCAAAATTTCAAGTTTATGTTTGACGTATTGTGTACCTGAAAGACCAAACCTTGAACTTTGGTGGTATTTTTATGAGGATTCTATTTATTGTAGAATTTCTATTCAAGATTATTGTAGTTCCTTTTCGGACAGTTATAGGACAATCGTCTATAAGTGGTATAAGGTAGGGTGGGTGGTACGGCTTAGATTGCGATCAATCTTATTCCTAATTGGGTATGGGCGGAGGTTAGAGCACATGAAGCTCACCACTACCTCGTAAGGATATTGAGACCAGAATTTCAAACCGACAAAATGAATTGAGTTAGAATTTTAATTAAGGACTATTAAATGAAAACGAACGGCTACGTGATGAGAACTTACCCTGGACAAGAGACATATCAATGATTGCATATGATTTCTTGCAACAGAATCTCCAACAAATGCAAGAGATTTGCCTCTAACAAATTCCAGGAATTGAGTAGGATCAAATATTGGCAACTCACAAGTATCAGGTTTCCACCTCCACTTCAAGAAGTCAGAATCAGGCCTTTCAAATTTCAAGCAATTTTGATGTTGTTGAATAGCATAACATGTATCATTTGTATAATAAGGTCCTTCTGGATTTTTCACCCATTCTCCTGAAAATAAGTCGCAAGATTCACTACTATGTGATACTTCAGATGACAAAATTCTAACATCGTCATTGCTAAGTTGTTTCTTTTGATCTGTTTTTTCTGGGATGACTTTAGGGACCGTGAAGTCACGTTGATGATGTCCAGATTTTTTTCTAGCATGTTGATTATGTCTATCGAGTTTTTTTCTAGGTTCGGGTTGTACTTTCTTATCTGTTATGTCACTTTTGGTCACAAATTTCATACTAATCTCATCTTTTTCAGGTTTTTCTTGTTCTTGTTCTGGTTCATGTTCTTGTTGTTGTTCTTCCTTTATGGGCACGTTACAAGGTTTCGTGGGCACGTCCTCCACGGGACATGGGTGATTGACTTGTAAATCATTATCCAAATGATCAACAACCTGAATTGTATCTTCTGAATTAGAAGAAATAACTTCTGAAATTTTCTTTTGAGAAGAATAACGTATAGAAGGATAATAAATAGGAATAATTGTGAATAGGATGGTAATGACAATAAGAGGAGCAAGTTTTGGTGCGGTTTTTCTTCGTGTTTGTGGTTTCCCTATTGGAAGTTCAGAGGATTGGAACTTCATGGAGAAAGCTTTGTATGAACATTAAGAGAAAAAAAAAATACTACAAAATTATAAAGTAAAAGGGAAGAAGAAGAAAGAAAGAAAGAAAAATAAGAGAGGTAGTGAGTGAAGAAAATATTAAAGAAAGAGAGTTTACGCATGTTGCGCTAAATTCATTAACAAAGTGATGGTCATCTCTTAACCAAAACTTAGTAACACCATAAGCGCCAAAACAAAGAAATTAGTTATGTTATATAGCTAGCAATGAATCTAGTACACATTTTTTTATGGCATAGTTTTTTTTTATAACCGCTGTGTCTATACTCTATACTAACTAAATTTTGTATGCCTCAGGTATCTCCCATCAGAATAACGATGCTTATCAAAGCTTAGATAAATTAAAAAGAAATTATAATACCTAGCTTTCTTTTGTGTCTCATATTTTGGGATAGATGAATACAACTTTGTAAACTTTAATTGGATGGGTCAGCTACATACAAGAAAAACATTGGGCCGTACTCGAAATATTCAGAATGAATTGGACCTACTGTTAAGAGACCTTCAATTGTTAAATGAATCTTTCTTAGGATCCTAAACAGTAAACAGTACCCTTATAATGCTGGCCCTCTAAGATCAAGGAAGAATGTATTAAGGATCAAAACTTACAATTCATGAATTTCATATGTATAACATAGATTGATCAAAGTAAATATAACCTGTTTTGAATCTGAACTGGTAAAACATTACTGATGTAGTACAATTTTTTTAGAGTCATTTTTTAGTACTCTACTATTGCTTTTATATTTTTATAGTGTATAAAAGCAAGTTGATTACCTAGAAAAGAAGTTAAATAAGTACTAACTTGTTTCGATCATTAAAGTTACAGGATAATATACAAATTACGTAATTTATTAAAATTGCAGTATATATGACTAATACTTGTACCTTTTTCTATCCTATGCACAATCAACTCCATAGCTCCATAAGCAATATACATTATAGTTGAGACAGTAGTGAACACACTCCATCTCATGACAGCTCTTCAAATAATTGGTGAATAAATGAAAGAATAATCATAAAAAGAAATAAACAACACAGTTCGATCCAGAATTTGAAGTTTATGAATCGCTAAAATCTCAAATTGATATATAATAATAACTATTCTCCATGGTAAAATATTTAATAAATTTCCTAATACATATAAGATCTGAGTAAGAATTATTTGATTCACGTGAACATGTATGAAATTTGCTTTATCAAAGAGGGTTGTGGCCTCTGGTCCACTTTTATTGTAGAGCAGAATATATGTCTCAGTATTAATTAGGATACTCAATCAATCAATTGTCGAAAAGAGGACTCGACATATACCCAAAGTTACGGTGAGGACTGATGAAGCTGTTTGCTGCCTCCATCAATGATAAATACATTCACCTTCTTTTGTTTATCATTTTGTTTCCCTTTTTGTATTTTTCTTCATGTCTTATGGAATCTCATCTGTACTTGTCATGAATTCTAGTGCCGTATTATAATATTTAAAACAACTCTTTTTTTGACAAATTAATCAACTCTCGCTATCAAAATAAGAATAAAAAAATGCAAAGCACAATTTTTATAACCACATGAAACCAAATATTTAAGAATGGCAATGGCAAAGACTCAAAATCTGAATATAAAAGAAAAAAGAAGCTTGATTAGGTCACTCAAGGGAAACTAGGATTTATATTTTATGAGTTCAATATTAAAGATTTCAGTGTGAAATTCATTGTCTTTAAAATTGTGCACTGTAACAAAAGTATTGTGTTCATATAAACCCTATAAATGTATCCGCTTTTAGGTGATTGTGATAGGCTGATGTATAGCAGTAGAATATTTCAGGATACAACAGTATGTGCGTAGTATTTCTAGAAGTTTTCATATTTTATACACAAAATAACAAACGGTTCCACTACAATATTATTGAATGTCAAGACTGTAATACTTTTCCAGCAAAAACAAAGAAAAAAGAATAATAAAGGAACTGTTTAGGCAATCGTAACCCATGCCCGAGTGCTAAGCCCCACAGTAAGGTTTGGTAAGTTAAGATTGGTTCAATGTAAATATTTGGGGTCTTAAATAGATAGATTGGATTTATATATTTGGATAAATTGGATGGGGTATAACCTCTACTAAATTTGTTTGGATAAAAAGCTTGAGTGAACTTAGACTAAATAATGACTAATTAATAATTCAATTCGTTGATTCAAAAATTATTTGCTATTTGTTCTTTTATTTATTATGGTATACTCTCTCCCTCCATTCACTTTTATTTGTCATATTACGCTTTTCGAAAGTCAATTTGACTTATTTTCAAAGTTAAATTAGATTACATTAATTTGATATTTTAAACAAAAAAATTAGATATTCAAAAACTATACGAAAAGTACTATAAATTGCAATTTTTTGCATATCAATATGATGAAAAAATACATCGTAAATTAGTCAAAGATTTTATAATTTGACTCTAAAATGAAAATTACAACAATTAAAAGTGAACAGAGACAGTTACAATAAAATTAAAATCTAAGAAAATCCTTCTATTTCTAGAAGTTAAGTGATGATTTTTCAAAATAAATCATATTCTTTTATTTTATGAATAGTTATATCTGTTCAATTAAGATATGTGTATATTACAAATTTTCAAACAATTTCTATTGTACGTTGCAATTGTAAGTTTAAATTCTATCAACTATACCATTTTCTCCTCTCTTCTTTTCCTCGGATAAAATGCATGAGTCAATTTAGACTAAATAATGACTAATTAATAATTCAACTTGCTGACTCAAAAATTATTTGTCATTTATTCTTTTACTTATCACACTATATCAAACAAATTAAAATTCCAAAAAAATCCTTCTATTTATAGAAATTAAGTGATAATTTTTCAAAATAAATCGTATTCTTTTATGAACAGTCATGTCTATTCAATTTAAGAATATTTAATGCATGAGTCAATTTAGACTAAATAATGACTAATTAATAATTCAACTTGTGGACTCAAAAATTATTTTCCATTTATTCTTTTATTTATAATGATATATCAAACAAATCAAAATACAAAAAAATTCTTCTATTGATAGAAATTAAGTAACGAATTTTCCGAATAAGACATGTTCTTTTACAAACAATTATGTCTATTCAAATAAAGATCTCTCTATATTAAAGATTTTCTAACAATTTCTACTATACATTGCAATTGTAAGTTTAAATTCCATCAACGCATAATTCAACTCTCATATTCCCTTTCCTTATTTCCGTAATCTTGACCAAATGTAATAGGAGTAATTTTTTATGAAGAAATAAAAAAGGTTATTGGTTTTCATCAAAGGAGGAGTCAATGTCTTTTTCTTACTACATATATAACTGAAATATGCGTGGTCCACTTTAAAAACTGTTAAAATGCCTTCATTGCATGATATCCAACCGTTATTCATTCACATTATCTCCCTCACTTGGCTTTCCTCCAAACGTCACCTAAAACCAAATTAACACCCCCCCCCCTCACCTACCCATAATAAAAATCTCCTTACTTTCTTCTCATCTGTAAAAAAATTCAAAGATTACAGCAATTTTTTTGGTAGTACGACTACTATAAAAGCAGCCTCTTGTTTTATATTTATTGCATTAACAACATCACTCAAATTCCTTTTTAGTCTTTGTCACCCTTGTATGATTCTGCTTTACTTTCTTGGTATACTTGTGTTTTTTCTTGTCTTTAATTTCTGTGTATAATCTTTCTGGGATTGGTACTTATATAGGTAACAGTATTTGTTTTGCAGGGTAGTTTTAATTAATCAAGAAGAAAATGATGGGGTTTGAGAGATTGATGGTGAATTTGAAGACGAAACTGAGGAGGTCTTTTAAAATGAAGGAATCATACGACAAGATTGAGAAGAGTGAAAGCATGAGAGTGGAGATTAGGAGCAAGAAGGCTCGTAAGCTTATTGAACAGACTCTTAAAATTGCTGATTCCCCCAAATCCCGAAGCTATCCTTTCTAGTAATCTGTTTAGTTATCTTGTAATGACAAAATTAATCCCAACTTTCATAAGAAATCAAATTATATGCAGAAGTTTAGTGGAATCTCTATCTTCTTCTCATTCTAATTTTAGCATGCATATGAAGAACTAGTAGTAATTGTTGAGATACATGAATCAATAGTTAGACAAAACTGACTCTCTGTTTACATCTGTTTGCTTTTCCTTTTTAGACATTTAGTATTCGAAATTCACTGATTCAATATGATTCCACACGCAGTTATTGTGTATTAAAAAGGAAAAAGCATTAAGAAGTTCTTCATTTTGAGTTTTGCCCATACTTGAAGCCTTTGATTACAGATGTTTTATGTCAAGTTGTGTTAGTTTAGAAAATAGTGACAATTCATAGATTAGTTAACTAACATCCATTGCATCTATATATCTCTCTCTTAATAGATTAAAGCAGAGCACGTTTTAGTTATTTGTTTTTTTCTGACCTGTTTAGCCTGAATTCTTGCATTTGCAGCCACTAATCTTTTTTTCACTTTCTTTTACTTTCCGGTAGAATAGAGAAGTGATTTTTTTTGGGTAGATTCATGACACTTCATAGTATTTCAATAATGTTTTAACTAGTAGAAGTTCTTTAGTTTTTCGTTAAATTGCTGGTAATTTTTTTAGACTAGAACTAAGCATGTTACTTAAGAATGGATTTAGAAGATTCATATACACAACAACTAATTTGAGATAGAAGTAATTGACTGATTGAATGTTGATACTTAATAGTTAAGTGATATTATATTTACTGAATCTGCAAAATTCCCCATTTCAATCTTTTTGTACTAATCAACAAAAAATAATAAAAAAAGAAGTCTCATTCAGGCTTTGTACTAACCAACTCATATAAATCTCTGGTAGATTGCCATGCTTCTTACCAGATCTACTCAACTATCACTCTTATGTAGGATCCACTATAGAATAACTAAATATTGTTTAGTGGGAATGATCCAAGATAAGAGAGAACAAAACAAGGGAGGAAATTAATTAGTGTCTTTATTGTTGAACTATTGCCTAGACTGAGATGTGATTAGCATGCAATAAGACAAATGATGAGTCATTGACAGAAAAAGCAATAAATGAAAAGGCTATGAAAACAAAAACACAAATAAATTAAAGCCATGCAAGTTTGGCTTTGTGCCTACTTTTGATAGTCAGCACAGCTAAATTATATTAGGCAAAATGATGGTAACCAGAGTACGGTAATGAAGAAAGTGAGACATCAAAGCACTACATGTTATAAAAAAAAAATTACATGTGTCTATGGTGATGTGGATAGTGCCTGGACATATTCTCTATGTCAGCTGCTGGATCTGTTTTTTACATTTTTGACTTTTCCTCCTCTTGGCATAAGATATGTTTCTTTTTTAAATAAGTAAATTGTAATCCACCATAAATTCTAAAATTAAAATCATAGTAATTTTTTCCCTATAAATCATAATGACATTTCGTCAGGTGTATGTAAAAGAGTTCTAAAAATAAAATAGCGAACCGTACCCATTTTTTTACTCAATCATAAAGAATATAAACCAATAGTTAGTTACTGTGTAGTTGAAATTTATCCTTGCACGTCGAATTGGGGAAAGATAGTAAGTCAGTCAACTATTTGTGATTGGAAATGATTTAAAGCTCTCCTTTCAGCATTAAAAAGAAAGGTCAATGGAACCTCCAATAAGTCTATTAGAATTGGCTCCATATAAGTGGAATCTCATCATCCACACATAACGAATTAATAGCATTCTTATTTAGACTATGACTCATAGGGAAGAAATTGATTTATGGATGGAATCAACTTCTAATGTCGAATCAGGATCAACTAGGACAACTATAAAAACATTGAGTCGAACTCTTCTTTATTGTCAAGGTAATATAGCTATGAATAGTCACTAACTTCTGAGAAAGTGTAGAAGAATGGGACCTATTATGGGACATACAATGCGTTAGAGACGTTATGATCATTTTTAATACCAAGCTTGGTTTGATGCAATGCATATTCCTAGAATTGTGTCTGACTTAAAAAGGCACCTTCAAGGAGGGCGCCCACATATGCTTACTAGTTAATACTGTCGTGCACAAATGGTTATATTCTGCTTGTCTTCTTCTGCCTTCTTTTTCTTGTCCTAGACGAACCGAAATTAAATCTGTTTGGTCCTTAGTTACATCACTATCCACGTAAGAGTTAGAGAGAAGAATGATAACTTCTGCAGACCAATATTATATATAGGGGCTAAAAGAAGAAGGGAAGTTTTTTGGCCGTGATTTAGCAATAAATAAAATGGGTGTAAATTATGAAAAATTAAGGTTCATATTTCAGTACACACAGGAAAAAAAGTGATTTCTTACCTCACTTGAAGCTTTGGCGGACATAGTTGCTCCTTATTTGAATTAGTGAAATAGCAAAACCTGATGAAATAGTTGAAGTGCGTGAAAATTCCGAACAATACAACCATTGTCAGAAAACAGTAAAAATAGTGTTCGAGTCTTGATCACTTCTTTTGTTTGAAAGTTGATTTGTTATTCCCTCACAACGGAGTTGACAAAAATACAGTGGATAAAATCATAACATAGAAAGTGAAACAACTAACAGCCTAATATAGACAAATAATATAATATTAACTAACCGTGTAGTTCTGAAATATGGTTAGATGAACGCATTTGCCTGACTTAAGTTATGTCATTTTCCACTGTTAACGCAGCTCCATGTCTCACATTCAATCGTCATCTGCAACTGCAGCAAGTTCAGATTTTTGGATCTCCCCAATGACTTTTATTGATTTCCATAGAAACAGTATACTAACTGCAAATAATTAGCCAAGTAAAGAAGAAAAATTTGATAATGATAACTTGAAGTCTTGAACTTGTTGATTACGAAACCATTTTGTTTGTAACATCAATTGCTCCTCAGTTTTATTAGCTACATAGGATTTGTAAGTAACAATATATTTTCCCTGGAGGTTGACACCCTTTCTTTATTTTGATTTTCTCCCATGATCTCAATTATCTTTTATAATCATTTTCACTCTGGTTATGAGAGGAGGAAAACAAGTTTAATTCCCTCTGCATACTTTATATTACAATCAAACAATGTGAGAACACGTTGGAACTATATGATAAATCAATTGTAGACATTACTCTTGTTGCAAGCTTCATGCCAAAGTGGCAAAGACTACTTGATAAACATGCCCGTAAGTCCTATTATACATGCCCCAGGGTGTGCATTTATTGTGGAGAAACATGATGATAGACATGACAATAAGGTAATAGCCACATTACCTGATCTATTAGTCCCCCAAGCATGCTAATCACAGTTAGGATGGTAAAGAATTTATAGACCCCCAGCATCGAAAACACATCCGTGGAAGCCAAGGAGGATCTGGACAATAGGAATGAACACAGAGAGTCGGGCAGAGATAACAATTGACCAGTAATTCCTCGGTTTCCGACAAGAACATTTACAACAAAATGGTGCTATCGGTGGCTACAAAAACCAAAATATCAAATGTAGAGCTCAATAATACATAATTATATGACAGACTGAAGCACCTTCTTTCTTCTAAATCGGGGAAAACTTAAGCAAATGAGAGAAATCATCCGAGCAGCATATGAAAACAAATAAGATAGACACAAATTAATATATGATCTTCCTCTTTAGTTGTTGAATATGGGAGTGAATTGAAAAGTCGAAATACAACCAGTCTCAATCCACAAAGAGCACATTAGATGTACTTCTCCAGTTTTTTACGTGAGGCACTTCACTTAAAACGGCCAATTAGGTGTAGGATAGAAAATCCTTGGCACAGAACTCATGAGTCTTAAGTGTGAACTTTGGCATTCAGGGAGAACATGATTCTCCAACGAGAAAGTACATACATGTCTTTTTTTTTTGGAATAGTTTGAGAGTATAGCTTTTTATAAATAGGGAAAGCATCATCCACCTTTGTAACGAAATGGAACTAGCCTTGCACAAAGGGCAATTGAGAACCTTTCTGGTTGATGCATATGACAAGGATTTTGAGAGCTAAATTTCAAAATAAACAGCAACAGCCAAGCACCAAAGCTTTCAGCTGATCCATCACAGCGACAAGTGAGAGGTTCAGCAGAGATCAATAACTAAAGAGAAAACTATAAGTAAATCAACTACACCTCAATCCCAAATTAGTTAGGTCAACTACATGAATTCTCTGTACCAATTCCATTCTATTCAGTTCCATTATCATAATTAGCTCCTCAACCTGCCGTAATATTCCTCTTTATCTGCGTTTTAGAAGTTGGCATAGGATTCAGGCGGACAATTGTAAGGGAAAAAATGGCAAGGATTCTGGTTAATGGTTGAGTTCCAGATGTAAAAGGCGCACTTAATGAGTGGAATGACTCATACAATCGACATAATTGCGCCAGATTTAGCTACAATCTGATGAGATTAAACCTCTGAATAATGATAACCATTGATAGAACATGAAAAAATAGATGAATATTCAGAAATAAAAGTCTATATAAAGCAAATGAATTCAATCTCACAAGAAAGTAGCGCAACCCTGAAGATGCTGGGGATTTGCGTCGTCTTCTTCCATGAAGCTCTGCTGAATGGTGATGGTCCTCAACCATAATTCCTTTGCCGGGAAAGGGGAAATTTTGAATTCCCACGCGGGTTTTTTAATACCTTTTTATTGGAGCCTGAAAGAACTTTCAGGTCTGACCCGACTTCTGTTTTACGGGGTATAGAAATTTCCGACTAATTTTTTATTTCGTAACTATAACTTCCCAAAATTTTCAATATTTGGCATACCTTGTCATTTAATTTATTTATTAATAAATTTTTTGATCTACTTAATTTTTAATATTAAAATATATTACATATTATATTTTTAATTATTTGATATTTGACCTTGGTCAGGTTAATATTTTGAGGTTTTAGATTCTAGAAAAAAGTAACATTAATAAACTATTTATACATACTAGTAGACTTTTAACACAAATATAGATTTGCATTAAAA
>JAJOOO010006513.1:0-19630 GCA_029582685.1 Solanum piurae | reverse complement strand
AGTTAATAACTTCTTTGTATTAAACTCATCAGTTTTCAAATATCTCAGTTATAGTATATGGGTTTTCCCCATCTTTTCATTTATTTATGATTTAGCTTTCGCATCAGTTTATTATCTTTAGTATGCTCATGATCATGCCAGCAGGGTTAGCTTGAGATCACCTGTGGTCCTAGGTCACGTGTCCGCGTCTCGAGAGTAGTCTCGGGGCGTGACACAACTCATAAATAACTTAACTCAATATAAGCAATAAAACACATGCAATATATGGAAAGCTTTATAAAAAAATAGAAAGCAACTTAGTTCGTTAAAGAAAATGCAATAACAAACTCAACTTTACTCATATAATAAAGTAATATAGTTTCTGTGGGAGTTTCTCTAACCGACAACCACCACTATGAGCCTAAGTGGTGATACAGCGTCTTGCCCATGCTACCAGAACTGTCCTCTACTTTGTTGTCATTTAGAATGCCTTAACTAAGTGGATCCACTAGTCTATGCTAAAAAGCACTTAAGGATTCATCTAAAAAGTATGATCCTTTACTACCCATGATGGCTATATGGTTTATGGAGACTTGAGTTATTATGAACTCGCATCCCTATATCGATGCTCAATACTACTTCCAAAAATATACTTAGATCATATGTTTTTAGAACAAAACTTTTTTCTTTGGTTTGAGATAATTACTCAAAACTTAGCTTAAAAGCTCTCTTGGAATCGATGTTCCCTTTCTTGCTCAAACTTTTTTCTTAGTTCCCGTATAATCTTTGAGGAAATGAACTTTACTCTTAACTCTTTATTCAACTTGAAACTTAAGTCTTAAGACAAAGTTAAAACGTTTGCGAAAAAGTTTGGAAAAACTTTATGAACTTCTCTTGATTTGCTTCTTAACTTCTAGACTTGACTCTTAACTTTCCTTGAATTGAATTATGGATTCAAGGTTCATGATCTATGTTTATGGATGATTTCATGATGTTTAAACGTACCTTAGAGTATATAAATTGATTGTAAAACATAGATACGTTACTAAGGAACTAGTACGGAAAGAAGGGGGAAATGGGGTGAATTGGTGTCCTTGGCGCTCTAAGAGGCGTGGGGCGCCAGAGCCCAAAGTTCAGATACCCCTGCTTGGGGCTCTAAGAGGGGCGACGCTCCAAAGGCAAAAGATCAGAGAATTTTTCTTGGGGTATGAGAGGGGCGACGCCCCAGGCCCCTGCCCAGGTGCCTCCAACTTTTCTTCTTCTTTTTTCAACTCTAAACCCCTTATTTTCACTTGGTTATTTTCCAAAACACTTAGAAACAACTAATTCATCAATATATGCAAGATTTAACTCGAGATGTTACACTAAGAACCTATTATCAATATTCTTCCTGGCTTCTTCAATGTCACCTTCCATCGCCTTGAACTCTCCATAATAACTAAGCCTTTCAACAATACATTTGTATGTAAACAAATTATGGCTAAACCCATGTTCCTTTTTCACTGAATTGAATATTTCTAGTGCCCTTAATGGATTCTTTTGACATTTTAATACAGCGGCAACATGTTTAGGAATCACAACAACACTCATTTGCTTGATACCAATTTAGTACAAGTCAATTATATACATACTGCTCAATTCAGGTCTCTGAGTAACTCAATCAATACTCCCATGAAAACCCAGTAAACCAATTCAACTCTTTTATACCTTATTTTAGCTAACATGAAACCCTACAGACAGGGAAAGGACAAATAACAAAAAATGTAAATGGTAGAATAGCATTACCTGAGTCGTTGGCTGGGTTTGGTTCGGTGATGAGAGAGAAAGAGGCAGCCGACCAGCGAACTAGAGTTTTTAGTCAAACATATTTCACTATCATATGAAAAACCAAGTTTATGCCCTATAAAAATAAAGAGTCGGGGACATATTTGAGCCACAAAGAGATAAAATTAATCAAAATAAGCCACTATTTTAGTAAGTAATTAAAATAGGCTTAGTATAGAATATTTTTTATCTGTTTTGTCCAATATTCCAATCAGTTTTCATTAGTCTGATAATGTCTATATTTTAATATAAAATAGAACTTTTTTTCCACTTTGTAAAGTGTAAGATCTTCTTACACTTTGTAAAGTGTAAGCTTTTCTTACACTTTATAAAGTGGAAAAAAAAAAAAATTTACAAAAAGGAATATTTTTCTCGTTTTACATTAAATTGTGTCTCTTTATGCATCTTTTTTAGTGTTTGTCTTACAGTTATATTGATTTGACATATAATAAAAACAGGAAAAAAAAGTTATATTATGTATTTTTATTTTTTTTAATCTGAAAACTCCTTCAGGCTCTATTTAAGGACATTCAAACATAACACCTTCAACATCTTTAATCCTCAATTTTTCTTCATTTCAATCACAAAAAAATTAACGACCGGGTTCCGTTGTTATAGAAAAGCCAATGGGGAAAAATTTTAGGCCGGAAAACTTTTTCGTGGTATCTTGAGATTTCTCAACCTAGTCTAGATTTGGATGAAATCGGAGTCATTAAAGTCTAGGGAAATCTGGTAGCAATTGATCATTTAATTATGATTTTGATTATATGAGTAGATAGCTAAGGTGTTAAGGAATCTGTATGACTTTATGGAATTAAATTCGGGTGAGTAGAACTCCAGAAATTGATCTTAGCGTGAACGGGTAGTTTCTGAGTGTCGTTGGCTGAAGGTGTGTTGTGAAATGGGGACTTGGAATTATTAATTTTACTCACTGGTTTCGTGCAAGCCGCTGAGGTGGGAATTTTGCCGCCAGGGTGGGGCCATTGTAGCGGGTTGAGTGCCGTCATAGTGGAGCAGATGCGACTTAAAGTCGGAAATAAACCCCAAAAATGTTTTATTCTGCAATTTTCAAACTTGAGAGCTAAGGAACGAACCCAGGGCTTTTCTTGATAGTTTTCCACCATTCTTAAGGAAAAAAGATTTTCACTCCCCAAATCCATTTTTTGATCCGTAGAACGTAATCTAATGGATAATTATCAATGGGGAAGGGTTTTGATCTGGAAATTATGGTGGAAAAAGCCTTAATCTGGGTATAGGGATCATGGGTATAATATAGGGTTGATATAATTGTTAGTAATTCGGGTAATTAGTGATTGTTTATTGATTCCCGTGTTATATTAATTGTTTGTAGACCAAGAACAAGCGCAACGAATCCAGAAAGGGAAGGATCAAGTTTCTTAGGGAATTCAAGCTTTGTTCGAGGTAGGTGATGGTTGTGATTCTATGATTGTTTTATGTATGTTTGTTCTTGCTTCATTATGATACATGTATGTATGCGAATGTTACATTATTGATCACATTAATTGTAAATGAGGATATATGAATGATGAATGCCATGAATCATGACTTGATTGTATGATTATGAGAATGTACTTTGTGATTGCAATTGTGGCTTATTGAATGGATCGGGTGTTGCGTTATGACATACTAACTTAGATCGGTTGCCACGTTCGACGGTAAACATGGGATCGGTTGCCACGTTTTGGCATAATCATTGGATCGGGTACCACGTTTTGGTATGCTATTAGTTTAGGTTTGGGTTCCATGAGAGGACCATTGACTTGACATAACTGTATAATTGAGACTTGTGAAATGCTCCGTTGTTTCTTGAATGTTGTTGATATTTTATATATTTGGTATTTACATGTTGTTATATTGTTGTAATGGCTTATGTATGTTGTACTTAGTGGGTTAGTCGTGTGATCCTACCAGTACACTTTGGTTGTGTACTGATACTGCACTTCTGCTTTCTTTGTTGAGTACAGGACATCTTCAGGCGGCTATTGACAGTTGACTTTCAGCCTCCTGTATTTCTTGGTTCTGAGAGTGAGGATGCTTATGAATTTATCTTAGACTGCTATGAGAGGCTTCATAAGTTGGGAATTGTCCATCAGCATGGGGTTGAGTTTGTGACTTTTCAACTTCAAGGTGAGGCTAAGCGGTAGTGGAGAGCTTATGTGGAGTGTAGATCTTCAACTTTACCGCCACTCTCTTGGACCCAGTTTCATGCTTTGTTTTTAGAGAAATATGTGCCTAGGACTTTGAGAGATTGCAGGAAGGATGAGTTCATGGCTTAGAGCAAGGTGGTATGTTTGTGGTTGCTTATGAGGCCAAGTTCCATGTCTTGTCTAAGTATGCTACTCAATTGGTGACTACTGAGGAGGAGAGGATCCGTTTATTTATTAGGGGACTAAATTCTGAGTTGCAGGTATTATCTGTTTATATGACCTCTACAGGGAGGAGCTTTAATGAGGTAACAGACTTTGTTAAGAAAGTGGAGTGGGTGAGGCGAGACGGTCAGGCTAAGGCATTGGCTAAAAGGGCCAAGAAGTCGGGTAACTTTCAAGGCTCTTATTACAAGGGGTCAGGGAGGCCAACACTTGCAGCCAGGCTAATTCAGTCTGATATGCCCACTTCTACAGGTAATTACTCGGGAACTCCA
The DNA here is from genome assembly GCA_029582685.1 of Solanum piurae. Lineage (NCBI taxonomy): Eukaryota > Viridiplantae > Streptophyta > Magnoliopsida > Solanales > Solanaceae > Solanum > Solanum piurae. The sequence goes on along the minus strand of JAJOOO010006513.1, from coordinate 15,165 downwards.
CCTCATAATTTGATTCAGGATGGCTAGGGAGCCGCACCTTCAGCGGGCAGCAGGCCATCCTTTGATCGTACTTTCTATAACTATGGTGAACCTGGGCATATGAGGAGAGATTGTCCCCACCCCTGCATGATGGATTCTACGCAGCAGCAGACTAGAGCAGTGGTACCCGCGGGAAATGGTAATAATAGTCGAGGACGTCCACAAAGTGAGCGAAAAGTTAATCAGCGAGGCTGTGGGGGTAGAGAAAATGGCAACGCAGGCAGAGGCGCAGTACAGCCAAGCAGGGAAGTAGCTCGTCAAGATGATAGGGCTCAATGTTATGTCTTTTTTGTCAATGGTGAGGCAGAGGTGTCTGACGCAGTGATCACAGGTACTATTCTTATCTATGACCGGATGGCTAATGTGTTATTTGATCGGGGTTCTACTTATTTTTATGTATCCGTAATATTTGCCTCAGAATTTGCTATGATTTGTGATATACTTGATGCCCCCATCCATGTTTATACCCCAGTTGGAGAGTCTGTCATAGTCACCCATGTCTATCGTGCTTGTCCTATTTTGTTTATGGATTTTCAGACTTGGGATGATTTGGTGATTTCGGATATGACTGACTTTGACAAAATCTTAGGCATGACTTGGTTGTCCCCCTATCATGTTGTACTTAATTGTAATACTAAGTCTATGACTCTAGAAATTCTAGGAAGGGAAAAATTAGAGTGGGAAGGGGTGTACAAGCCTAAGCAAGCTAAGATCATATCCTTCATTCAGGCTAGGAAACTTGTAGGGTAGGGGTGTTTGGCTTATTTGGCTAATATTAGGGATGTTGAGGTTGAGACTCCATCTATTGAGTCTATTCATGAGGTGTCAGAATTTAGAGAATTGTTTCCTACTAATTTTCCTGGTATGCCTCCGGATAGAGACATAGATTTCTGCATTGAATTGGAACCTGGTACCCCCCCCCCCAATTTCTATCTCTCTATATCACATGTCTCCGGCAAAATTAAGAGAGTTTAAGGCTCAAATCCAAGAACTTCTTGATAAATGATTTATCGTCCTAGTGCTTCCCCGTGGGGTGCCTAGTTTTGTTTGTTAAGAAAAAGGATGGCAGTATGAGGATGTGTATAGATTATCGACAATTAAATAGGGTTACCATTCGAAACAAGTACCCATTGCCTAGAGTAGATGATTTTTTGACCAATTGCAGGGTGCATCAGTTTTCTCTAAGATTGATCTAAGGTCTGGCTACCATCAGTTGAAAATTAAGCCTGAGGATGCGCCCAAGACGGCGTTTAGAACCCATTATGGGCAGTATGAGTTTCTAGTTATGTGTTTTGATTTGACTAATGCGCCTGCAACTTTCATGAGTTTGATGAATGGGGTGTTCAAATCATTCCTTGATTCATTTTTTATAGTCTTCATTGATGATATTTTGGTCTATTCAAAAAGTGAGGAAGAGCATGCCGACCATCTTCGTATTGTTTTGGGTGTTCTTGGGAAACAAAAGTTACATGCGAAATTCTCTAAGTATGAATTTTAGTTGACTTCGGTAGAATTTTGGGGGCATGTAGTTTCAAAAGAAGGGGTAATGGTAGATCCCAAAAAGATTGAGGCGGTTAAGAATTGGGTTCGGCCTAGCTCTGTGATGGAAGTTAGGAGTTTTGTGGGGCTCGCTAGCTACCATTGTCAATTTGTGAAGAACTTCGCTTCTATCGCCACTCACTTGACAAATTTGACCAAAAAGGATATATCATTTGAATGGACTGAAAAATATGAGGAGAGCTTTCAAAAGCTCAAGACTCTCTTGACCACCGCACTTATTCTAGCACTACCGGTTGAAGGTAAAGATTTTATTGTTTATTGTGATGCTTCACATTCTGGCTTAGGTGTTGTGTTGATGCAGGATAAGAATGTTATGGCTTATGCATCGCGTCAATTGAAGGTGCATGAGAGGAATTACCCAACACATGATTTGGAGTTGGCAGCGGTAGTATTTTCTCTTAGGATCTGGCGACATTACCTCTATGGTGTTAAGTGTGAGGTGTTTACTGGTCATCATAGTTTGCAGCACGTGTTCACTCAAAAGGATCTGAATTTGAGACAATGAAGGTGGATGGAGTTACTTAAGGATTATGATGTGACCATTCAATACCATCGGGTAAGGCTAATGTGGTGGCAGACGCTTTGAGTCGAAAAGTGGTGAGTATGGGTAATTTAGCTTGCTTGAGTATAACCAAGCAACCTTTGGCTAAGGAAATTCAGACCTTGGAGTCTAAGTTCATTCAGTTGGGCATCTCAGAGAAAAGTGGGGTGTTAGCTAGCATTGAAGTAAGGGCCACGTTCATTGAAGAGATCAAGGCCAAATTGTTTGAGGATGAAAATTTGGAGGAGCTTAGAAAGAAGACTGTGATTGGTAAGGCACAATAGACCACTCTTGATGCGGAGGGTGTGTTAAATTTTAAAGGAAGAATCCGTGTTCCTAGAGTAGATGACTTGATTCAGAAATTGTTGGCAGAATCTCATGGTTCGCGATATTTTATTCATTCAGGTGTGACAAAGATGTACCAAGATTTGTAGCGAATTTATTGGTGGTCGGGCATGAAGAAGGACACAGCGGAATTTGTGGCTAAGTGTCAAAATTGCCAACAAGTGAAGTATGAACATCAAAGGCCTGCAGGTTTGCTTCAGAGAATGCCAATTACGGAATGGAAGTGGGAAAAGATAGCCATAGATTTTGTGGTTCGTCTTCCCAAGACTTTGGGGAAGTTTGATTCTATTTGGGTAGTTGTTGACAAATTGACTAAGTCAGCCCATTTTGTTCCGATAAGAATAGATTATAATGCTGAACAACTGGCTAAAGTTTATGTGAAAGATATAGTGAGGTTGCATGGAGTTCCCCTTTCTATCATCTCAGACCGTGGTACCCAACTCACCTCCAAGTTTTGGAGGAAATTGCATGATGAATTAGGCACACAACTCACTTTTAGTACAACCTTCCATCCACAGACGGACGGGCAGTCAGAGAGGACTATTCAAGTGTTAGAAGATATGTTGAGGACATGTGTGATTGATTTTGGAGAGCATTGGGATAAGTTCTTACCTTTGTGTGAGTTCTCCTATACCAATAGTTACCACTCCAGCATAGATATGGCACCATTTTAGGAATAGAAGGAAAAAGATGAGGATAGCGGGACTTCATATCGGCCTCGACCTCCCATGTATCACCCTCAACTAAATAATTCCTCCACAAAACCTTAACGGAAGCTACTTCCTTATTTCTTAATATCTTGACTTGCCAGTCACGGATCTTTACCGGAACCTCCTCATAGGATAGACTCTCATCAAATCCTAAACCATCTAAAGGAATGATGGATGTCGTATCACCAATACACTTCTTAAGCATAGAAACATGAAATACCGGATGAACCGGGGCCAACTCATTTGGCAAGACTAATTCATAGGAAACTTTCCCAATACGCTTCAAAATTTGATATGGGCCCACATACCGGGGACTAAGCTTCCCCTTTTTACCAAACCTCATCACACCTTTCATAGGTAAGATTTTCAAGTAGACCCAATCACCAATTTCAAATTCTAGATCCCTCCTTCTAATATCGGCATATGACTTTTGCCGACTTTGGGCTGGCTGTCTTCAACCTCTCTCTAATGAGTCAAATTTTTTCAATGGCCTCATAAACTAGTTCGGGACCAATTAGGGCAATTTCACCTACTTCAAACCAACCGACCAGAGATCTATACCTCCTACCATATAGTGCTTCAAAAGGAGTCATGCAATACTTGAATGGTAACTATTGTTGTAGGCAAACTCTATCAACGGTAGATGGTCATCCCAATTACCTTTAAAATCTATGACACAAGCCCTTAACTTATCCTCTACGGTTTGAATGGTACATTCCACTTGACCACACGTTTGAGGGTGAAAGGACGTGCTAAGCTTGACCTTAGTACCAAGCCCTTTTTGGAATGCCTTCCAAAAGTGTGAAGTAAATTGAGAACCTCAATCCGAAATAATAGACAAAGGAACCCCATGCAACTTCTGTAGCGACCCTTTTAAAACGATACCACTACTTAAACAAGAAATGTAATTAAGTACTTGCGACATTCAAAATCGATTAATGAGGGCATACTGATTTTAAACTAGTAGAGGGATTAGATTCATAACGAACTCCAACTAAAAAAAATTTAAGCACCTAACCGACCAAATCCTCGAGGGTGAAATAACAAGAATATCGCAAGCTTCCGAGTACCGAAATCAGCCGGCTCATGCTTCACACAACTTTCAAGACATATAGCAAACTAGTATATTACAAGGCTTGGGTTTACACACCCAAAAAAGATAAAAATATATAACCATACTTATATTACAACCCATGGTGACATGACCAAATCAGCCCTCAAAATTCATGTAAATATACAGCACAAAGATCATGTACAAGTCCCAAGGTTTATACAAACTATATATCCCTATATGCAAATGTGATCTTCCTTAAGGCTTTCAAAATCTCCATCTTCAATGGCCAACTTCAAGCATCATCGTGAACAGCCCCTACGATAGAAACAACTATCACTAAGCATATAGCTTAATGGTGTAAAAACTATAGGTTTGGAGCCCTCAAATTCAACAAGTTATCATTCTCAAGTCAAGGGCAGCACGATCGAAACAAAAACAATAAATCAAGTAAACAATATACAATGAGTATCAAGTTCAATATTTAAAGGTCCAAATGTCAAAAATGCTCCTAGCACAACTTTTCAAGAGATTCAATAACAAGGTTCACCCAATACATACATTATGTCATCACACTAAGCACGAGCAGGTATCAAGAAGGATCAACGCCCTACATCAAGAAGGGTCAAAACCCAATAATCAAGAGAACCAAGAACCATATTAAAAATGGCTTCCTATTTCGTACTTAAAATGGACAACTTCCATTCTTAAGACGAACTAAAAATCCAAAGTCAAGATGGCAAATGATCCGAACCAAGAGGCATGCCAAGCGTGACGAATTCACAGCCACAAGAAGGAAAAGGTCCCAACAAGAGTGCCAAGTGATCAGACAATCTGTACAAGTGGGAGAGTTACACAAGCGTCTTTAATGTCTTAAAGGATACCAAAGCGACAATGCAAAGTGACAAGGGGTAACCAAGGTACCAAGATAAACTTTCAGATATACCAGCAGGTAAAAAGAGTACAAGTACAAGTTTATACACAAACCTCAGTTCTTTAGCACAAAACAGTCCAACAAAACTCCACGAGTCAAACTGTAGACCAAGCAGCGTATCAAAATCTTCAACTTGTATACAAGGATATACAACCTTAAAAAATGAATTCAATAACTTATTTACTTTCTATCACCTCAATAATGATGACGTAAAAATAGGGTTATCATCACAAGTAAGCCTAGCCTGTACATATACGACTATGCTCCTAGAACAGTAAATTCTGGCCATCCTAGTGCCTCATGTCGCAACTAAGATTTGAAATGGAAAACGGCCAAACTGGACTGTATACTCTTCATGAAAGATGTAGGTACCTCTCGTAAGGTTGCAAACAACCAAGAATCACCGCAAAATGTATTTTGGATCAAAAGATATATTCAAAACACTAACAGTTGTCCATACAGGATTTCAAACTTCAGAATCTAGACAGAACTTGTTCTATGATGCGTCCCATATTTCGAATTCATCACAACCAAATTAGAGTTTAACATCAACATAAGAGTTGTACATATACGCATTATATTTCCAAATCATATTTATTCACAGTAAACAAAGTTCTACAGAACGAGATATGCTTAATCTACTAAACGCTACCCAGCTCAAAAACGGGTTTTACTACTTACCAAAGAGAAGAGTGTAACTCGATTTCCAGCCAAAAGGACCAAGATTTTCTCTTGTGATCTTGAAGAACAACAGGTTAGATAATGTTCTAAGGGACTTATAATTCAGTTGAGACGAATTTCCTAAGAGGAGGTGTCAAAATATAGTAACACAAGAGGTGCTTATCATATACACAGTTGTCCCTAAAAGTTGGCTGCCCAAATAATTTTGTGCTGCCCAATTGCATACATATACACCTATTTATATATATGTATCCTTCACCTCCATTTTAAAACTATACATATTTCTAATTAAAACATTACGCAAATACCCCCATACAAAACATTAAATTACGATGACAATTATTTTAAGCAAGGTTGCAAATATAACATTATTTCAAGTTCCCAAAATGAGAATAAAACATATTGTAGTAATTAAGCAGTGGTTTATCGACTTGCGATATCTTGTAAGCATTTTCGGGGTGTTACAACTTCACTATCTCCTTGATGTACAACTTGTCATAGTCTTCCGCCAAAAATGACACCTCGATGAGAATGAAGTGGGCTGATTTTGTCATTCTATCAACGATGACCCAAATAGAATCATGTTGCCTTTGAGTACGAGGCAAACCCACTATAAAGTCCATGTTCACATCCTCCCACTTCCAAATGGGAGTATCTATATCTTGGAACAAGCCTCTCGGTCTTAAGTGTTTGGCCTTAACTTGTTGACAATTTGGACACTTGGCTACAAAACCCTCTATATCCTTATTCATACCATTCCACCAATAGACTTCTCGTAGATCATGATATGTCTTGGTGGCTCCCGGTGAATAGAATACCGCAAACCATGAGCTTCTTTTAGAATTTCTCTCTCAAGCCATCAACATCCAGAACACATAATCGACCTTGGTACCTAAGCACCCCATCTCCCCCTTGGGAGAAAGCCTCAACGGACTTGTTGAGTACCGTTTCTTTCAACTCAACCAATATGGGATCAAGGTCTTGCTTAGACTTCACATCCATTACAAAGGATGATTCAGAACCATTATGGACCATGACACCACCCTTGGTGGAATCTACTAGTTGGACAACTAGCCGGGCAAATCTATGCACATCACGAACGAATTCCTTATTTTCATATTCTACTTGAGCCACACTACCCATGGACAATCTACTAAGGGCATCTGCAACTACATTAGCTTTGCCGGGTGGCAAAGGACACTCATGTCATAAACCTTTAAAAGTTCTAACCACCTTCTTTGTCGGAGATTCTAATCCTTTTGACTAAACACATATTGAAGACTCTTGTGATCGGTCTACACGTCAACATGCACTCCATATAGATAGTGCCTCCATATTTTCAAGGCAAATACCACCGCCGTTAATTCAAGATCATGGGTCGGATAGTTCTTTTCATGAACCTTGAGTTGCCTCGAAGCATAGGCAATCACTTTACCATGTTGCATAAGGACACATCCCAAATCCACTCTAGAGGTGTCACAATATACAACAAAACCATCGGTACCCTCCGGTAAGGTCAACACCAAAGCGGAAGTGAGTCTATCTTTCAACTCTTGGAAGCTTTTCTCACAAGCCTCTGACCACTCAAACTTAGCTTTATTTTGAGTCAAAGTTGTCAATGGAGAAGCAATGGAGGAAAAACCCTCAACAAACCTCCTATAGTAACCAGCCAAACCCAAAAAGCTTCTAATATCGGTAGGAGTTAGAGGTCTAGGCCAACTCTTGACCGTATCCATCTTCTTTGGATCTACCTCAATACCCTTGCTCGACACAATATGGCCAAGGAAGGCTACGGACCTTAGCCAAAACTCACACTTACTAAACTTTGCATATAATTGGTGGTCTTTAAGGACTTGGAATACAATCCTCGAATGGCTCAATCAATATCACTCCTTGAGTAGATCAAAATATCATCAATAAAAACGACCACAAACATATCAAGGTATTGTCTAAACACCCTATTCATTAGATCCATGAATGCCGCCAGGGGATTAGTTAGACCGAAGGACATTACTAGGAACTCATAGTGACCATATCTTTTTCGGAAGGCATCTTAGGAATGTCAACCCCTCTCACCCTTAGTTGGTGGTTGCCCGAATGAAGGTCGATCTTTGAAAAGTAACTATCCCCTTGGAGTTGGTCAAATAAGTCATCAATTCTAGGAAGGGGATACTTATTCTTTATGGTCACCTTGTTCAATTAGCGGTAGTCAATACACATTTTATGGGACCCATCCTTCTTTCTCACAAACAATACCAAAGCACCCCAGGAGGGAGGGATACTCGGTTGAATAAAACCCTTGTCTAGCAAATCCTTCAATTGCTTCTTTAACTCTTTCAACTCGGCCAGAGCCATTCTATAAGGAGAAATGCAGATAGGTTGTGTATCCGGCAAAATATCAATGCCAAAGTCTATTTCCCGTTCGGGAGGAATGTCGGGCAAGTCATCGAGACAGACTTCTAGAAATTCATTCACCACGGGGACCAACTCTAAGGAAGGGGCTTCAGACTCCACATCCATCACCCTAACAATATGGTAAATGCACCCCTTGGATATCATTTTCCTAGCTTTTAGACAAGAAAAAAATTGACCTCTAGGGATAGAATTTCCCATTTTCCACTCTAAAGTAGACTCATTTGGGAATTGGAACTTAACTACCCGAGTCCTACAATCAATAGAGGCATAACATTCATGCAACCAATCCATACCCAAAATTACATCAAAGTCTAACATGTCTAACTCTATCAAATCCACCAAGGTAACTTTATGGGACAAAGAAATAGGACAACTCCTATAGACTTTTTTTGCCACTACCAAGTCACCAACTGGGGTAGAAACCGAAAAAGGCTCTACTAAAACTTCAGGGAGTATTTCAAACTTCATAGCCACAAAAGGTGTAACAAATGACAAAGTGGAACTAGGATCTAATAATGCATAAACATCAATAGAAAAGACTTGTAGCATACCGGTCACCACATCCAACATGCTCTCTTGGTCACCTCGGTATTGAAGAGCATAAAAGCGGTTTTTCTTGGGAGCATCGGAGTTTCAACCGCTAAGAGGGACTTGCTTGCCCTCTCTTACTTGAACTTTAAGCATGGGACAATATCTCATCAAATGACCACTCTTCCCACAACTATAGCACCCATCCGTGCCAACAAGGCACTTACATGTTTCTTGCCACACTTGGCACAAATAGGCCTTGACCCTTGGAGCACTAGAGGAGCTTTGGTTGGAAAACCTTCTCTTGAACCGTGGTCGCCCTTCACCCTTGATGCTTATCATGAACAACGACACTAACCTACGGTTCGAGTGTCTACGATCGTCGATAATATAGTAACCCAACCAAGGGTTGGGGTCGTGTCCCAAGGGAGTGGTAGTGAAAATAGTAGTTAGACTAGAATTTTGTTCAAGTTAGATGTAGTTTGAGAAATTATCGAATAGAAACAAAGTAAATTCAAGTGGGTGACACAAAAGTGTCAAATATCAAAGGGGTTTTTGTCACAAGTAGCTAAAACAACAAAAATAAAGAGAAAATCAAGTATGGGGAAAAGTTCTTAGGGTGTGACCGCAATACAAGTTGAGATAAATAATTGGGTACTTGCTTTCAATAGGAAATTTGCACAATAATAGTGACTATGCAAAGCTTTAGATGGAAATAAGCTCCCTCTCAGGCAGCTTACCCCATTTCAAATGTGTTCCTCTCGAACACCCATTTTCCGCAGAAGACCAGCCTACGCCTTACCCCACTCACTCTCTCGAGTTGAGTGTTAGGATATGGGACTAGGACTCATCCTCTCGGGCTGAACCTCATGTCGACCCACTCCTTAGGCCATCAGTCTAGTGGTCTTGGTTTCGCGACCTCCCTCAAGGGCAAGCCGAAAACACATGGGTGGCTTTGTATTTGCAACTACAAACCCATTAAATCAAACCATAACCACTAGGTGAAATCACCATTAAAATACATCTAACCTATAAGCAAGCAAGACCCAACAATAATATCAAAACATATTTGCTAAATCACACCCCAAGAATGGGGGTTTTTAGCCACACATCAAGAAATAAGAAATTATACCTAAAATGATAGATAAATCAAATGGGTATAAGAAATTAAACCTTAATATAAGCAAAGGAAGAATAATGGAGAAGACTCACTTCCAATTTGGGAAAGATGAACTCCTTCTCTCTTCAAGTCTCCCAAATACCCTCTCCAAACTTGAGAGAAAATAAGAAAGCTAAAGTGAAAATTACAATTATGTTTCTACTCTGATGCTCCACAAAAAAACTAGTAAAGAGTTTAATATTTATCGACTTCAAAAAATAGTGTTGGCGGATCGCTCGACGAGGTTAGTCACGAAATCTGAATGACTCGGTGATTCTCCCTTCTTCTAGTTCATTGTTGTTTGTACTTTGCTTCAGCATCTGTGCGTTCTGGATCATTAGGCGGTATACTTCTGCTTTTCGGAACTGATCGGGAAAATGCCGACTGCTCCTTTCATCGCCTTTTTTATCTTTCTCCTTCAGGGCTTCGCGTACTGGAATAAATGGCGGAGTGCGTCCTTTCGGCGAATCGCCAACCATGTTTGGTGATGCTCAGCCTTCAGCTTCTTCGTTCTTTTCAGCCGTTTTGTTCCTTTTTGCGCCTAAGTGTTCATGCTTCCACTAACACTTCAAATATTTGAAACTTAAGAGGTATTTCCTTCAGCATATGTGCGTTCTGGATCATTAGGCGGTATACTTCTGCTTTGCGGAACTGATCGGGAAAACGCTGACTGCTCCTTTCATCGCCTTTTTGATCCTTCTCCTTCAGGGCTTCGCGTACTTGAATAAAGGGCGAAGTGCGTCCCTTCGGCGAATCGCCAACCATGTTTGGTGATGCTCAGGCTTCAGCTTCTTCGTTCTTTTCAGCCTTTTTGTTCCTTTTTGCGCCTAAGTGTTCATGCTTCCACTAACACTTCAAATACCTGAAACTTAAGTGTTTTCATCAGATATTTAGAATAAATAATCATTTGAGGAAACTATTTCTATTAAAATAAAGCCCTAAATGAGTCCAATTTGTGGACTCATCAACACCCCCAACTTAAACTTTTGCTTGTCCTCAAGTAAAACTCAAGTTCAGCAGTTTAAATAGGATGTCTCAAATAGTGCTACACAAGGATAAATCATGAACATACACAACAAGACTCAAATTACTCATGCAAAGATCAATTGTGCACTCAGAGATTCAAGTTGTGATACACCATTACCAAAGATTCTCATGCTCGCAATACTTGCTACTTGTGCAAGTTCAAGCTCAACAAAAAGTATTTGAATGCCCTCACATAAAGAATGATTCCATATTCACACACAGAGGTTAATCAATTTAAGATCAGGAATCAGATGCAACGCTCACACTCAAAAAGAGGAACACAATGCATGTTTTTTCCCATAGATTTGCCCTTATTTTCCAATCGATCTTCGATTCGGCTTACTCAAGATCAAAAAGATATTCTCAAGGCTTGCAATGGGGCTGAGTGCAAAGGTATGGTCATTTTAGGCTCAATGACTAAAGATCCTCATGAATTGTGGAGCTTTCAACACTTCATTTTCTTCACCTTCTTCTATCAATTTTTCTTCTAGTGCTTCTAAGTCATCCTATTATTCACTCCATGGATTGCTTGGAAATTCCATTTCTTTTGGACTTCTATTCCACAATCTTCTTTTTCATTCTTTTCTTTTCTTTTTATTTTCTTCTTTTTCTCTTATTCTCTTTTTTTTATATGGAGGGCTTCCATTTTTTCGCAACACCATGAGTTAGAAGAGACTTTTCTTGCACTTCTTGACTTCTCCTCTTCCTTTTCACCACACCCCTAACTTAAGCTTTTGGCTTAAGTTGGCTATTCACTACATCACAAGTCATGAGGATTACAGGTGGTGGGTGAATAAAGGTCTAGGTTTTATCAAGTTTTCTTTCAAAGAAGGGTAAGGCTCAAGGGGTGTTCAAAAGAATTTCACATGCTCACGGGTGGGTCACAAAAGAGGTATATGTCAGATTGGCTCACACTCTTTAAAGTTGCCTAAGATCATTTCAAGAGCACACCTTACTAAATCAATCAGACTAACGGGGCAAATTCTAGGTTTATTCCTGCATGGTTCAAAGTAAGCTCATCACACAAGGCATCGATACTAAAGCCAAACAAGACTACACACTTTCGCTAGTGTGCAACGATCATCACAAGAGAAATCAATTTGATACATGGCTAATCACAACGAGATGCAAAGAGTTCACATATTGCCTATGTAACTTCATTTGGTCTTATTGTAGCCGCACATTCAAGTTTCCTCGATTGAGAGCACTATTTAAGTCATCGGTATTGATCGAAACCGAGACTTAAATTTTTACAAGAACATCCACTTTCAACACAAGTGGTGGCAAAAAATTTTGAAAAACAAAATTTTTTTGGAAGGGTCAAAATTAGTTTGCAATTAAACCAAAAGAAGCCATAATTGCAAAGTAATTTTAAGAACAATTTAAAATAGACAACCCAAATATATATAGAAAACACAAATATCAACACAAAAATATCAACACAAAAGGTGTGGGCCTCACCCCACCACAAAAGAAATGCGTTTGTCCTCAAATGTAAGTAATAGTATCCAAAAGTAAAATCAAAGTAAGATAGAGAGAGGTGAAGAAAGATCATGTCTATGCAACCTCTCCTCATATCGGTACATCAATTCTATGGTCAACAGTCTGTATGTGGGCATCAGTACCCGGAGTAATCTCTGCAAGAGCAGCAGTACCAGGTCCTGTAGGGGCTGTTGTGGACGTCTCAGCAGGCGATGTCTGGGTTGCCGACTATTTCGGCGAGCACGATTTGTGTCCATCAAAAGTTACAGATTTTATAGCACGAAGGACATGAGTTAAGGGAGGTCTATAACCAGTAGGTGAACCACCGAATCGTTCGGTGAGCTCAACCTAGCTCGTCGAATAACACAACGTGCCCATTTTTCAACCCAAATCTTGAAACCGACCTCACAATCTTTAAAAGCAAAATCAAAGCATGCAAACACGAGATTCACCTAAAACCCATACTTCCCATCACCCCAAAATACTCAAACTTCTTTCGGTTTTACCGAATTTGGCTATTTAACTACGATTATCCTCAAGAATATTGTCATTCATTTTGTCATAGAGCAATTTTTATTATTTAGCGCAAATGTGGGCTACTTAGACTTCACCCAATCAACCTAACAACAATCAAGCAACACCCACTGCGATTTCAATCAATTCGAAGCAAAAACACCAAGGCATTTGACTATTTAAGCATTTCAGGCAAAATTTTGGAATTACAATGGCATTACAACACCCTAGTTCTATCAGAGAGGCCCATCACACGTCATCCTGATACTAAACTTGCAAAAGAGTTCAAAATTATCGATGATAAATTTGGGTTTTAGAGACTAACCTTTGATGCCGTAAAATTTGTTTTTGTAATGCTAGGCGGCAAAAAATCCAACCCCAAGCACTAACTTCCAACTAAAATACTAGTTTACGATAAAAATATAGGAAAAAGTACCTTTTGTGTGATTTTGGAGAGTTTGAAACAAGTGAAAATAAGATTTAATAAATTTGACCTTTGGCGTTTATATAACCGTTAAGTTCTTGTCCTTTCGGCGATGTTAGTCAACTTGCCGACCCTCTCGGCGGAGCGACGAATGGTTATTTACCTCGCCCTTTATTCAAAATCTTCAATTTTCTGGGGTTTACATTCGGCGGTCTGCATCAAGGTCGCCAAATAAGTTGGCGATCCGCCGAGCTGCTTGCCAGTACGCCGAGTTTTACAGGCTCTGAAATGCATTTGCATTGAACCAAACGGCGGATACAGTTGGGTTCGCCGACCTGTTTGGCGAAACGCTGAATGGATATTCTGCTTGTCAAACTTGGAATCTTCCTCACTTTCCTCATTCTATCCTGCAACATCAACACACCATTATTTATAAAAGTAAATCCTAAAGTTATGATCTTGGGTTTCCTTCCAAGAAGCTCCTTGTTTAACGTCATGGCACGACATAGGTCCTGCCTCACTCCTTATTATCAGAGTTAGCCCTAGTGTCACTAGGTAACCCCAATATGTCGTTTGGATGGAGTTGAGGCACTGCAAACATCAGGAGTGATCTGATGTGCTGGATTGATCTAGAATGAGATCCAATCACTTGATTTAACGCTTCAACATTCTCACTCATTTCGTCCAGCACTCGATCTTGATCGGTGATCTTTTGGAGAATGATTTGAACCGTATCCTCAACATGATTTTTCTCATCTTCTCTAGATTCCTTCCGCTCATGAGGAGGTATATACCTCCCTTGGCGTTTGCACTGGTTTTCCACCTCAGATATTTTAGTGATCAAGTCATTTAGTTGAGATATCAGTGCAGTTAGCTTGAAGTCACCCTCGACTTCTCGATCTGCCTCAACAGACTTGCCACCCACTCCCTCATCCATGCTTAGAGGACCTGCATACAAAAACAATGGAAAAAGAAAGACAAAACTAAAAGTAAAATTAGTAAAGTACACTAAAAAGAATAAAAACTCCACTTACCTACATCTTCACGTGACACCACTCCCTGGCAGCGGCACCATTTTGATGCTTATCATGACCAATGATACTAACCTACGGTTCAACTATCTACAATCATCGATAATATAGTAACCCAACCAAGGGTTGGGGTTGTGTCCCAAGGGAGTGGTAGTGAAAATAGTAGTTAGGCTAGAATTTTGTTCTAGTTAGCTGTAGTTTGAGAAATTATCGAATAGAAACAAAGTAAATTCAAGTAGGTGACACAAAAGTGTCAACTATCAAAGGGGGTTTTGTCACAAGTAGCCAAAACAACAAAAATAAAGAGAAAACCAAGTATGGGGAAAAGTTCTTGGAGTGTGACCGCAATACAAGTTGAGATAAATAATTGGGTACTTGCTTTCAATAGGAAATTTGCAAGATAATAGTGACTAGGCTAAGCTTTAGATGGAAATAAGCTCCCTCTCAAGCAACTTACCCCGTTTCGAATGCGTTCCTCTCGGACACCCATTTGCCGCATGAAGACCAGCCAACGCATTACTCCACTCACTCTCTCGAACTGAGTGTTAGGATATGGGACTAGGGCTCACCCTCTCGGGCTGAACCTCATGTCGACCCACTCCTTAGGCCATCAGTCTAGTGGTCTTGATTTCGCGACCTCCCTCTCGGGCAAGCTGAAAACACATGGGTGGCTTTGTATTTGCAACTACAAACCCATTAAATTAAACCACAACCACTAGGTGAAAT
>JAJOOO010006512.1:0-16285 GCA_029582685.1 Solanum piurae | reverse complement strand
TTTTTTTTTTTATAAAAAAAAAGTGTAATATCTCATATACTATATGAAATGTCTGTTTAATATCTTTGTGTATATTGATTACACATTGAGGTTGACTTCAGTCATTTTAGATTCAGATGCTCTAACAACTAAAAAGAATTAATTTATAAATTAGAGCCTTCAATTACTATATTTTTTACACTTGTTAAGTCATAATTAGAAGTGGGTGAGATTTTTCAAATCAAGAATCTTCTTCTATTTTGCTAATAATGTCGAAAAACATTAGAATGTTTGGTTCAAGTGTCTAGAAACAACCTTTCAACTTTACGAAGATAATAATAAGATATGTGCACGTTATATAAAAATCAGTCAAATATTCTTTGTATAACTACAATTGTATGATGTATATGTTAAATATAAGTAAGAGAAATTTCTTACTTTGCCATGTGTTCCTATTACTTTGCCATGTTTCTTACTTTGCCATGTTTTCATAGGCTAGTTCTGTCATCCCCAAGGGCAAACATGTCAGACAAATCACTAGATATTGCTCAATTGTTAATAGAGTAAATAGATCCATCATTTCCAATATATTCTCTGATTTGAAATCGTGGTTAAAGAAAAAAAATGATAAGAAACAACACCAAATGGACGAACTCGGTATCTGATATTTTTATTAGGGTTCGACTTAATCTAAGTTTGAGCTGAAAAGCACCACAATGGAGGGTAAAGCGGTCACTAACATACACAACTTCATACCCAAAGTTAAAACCCGACCACTAACTAAGGAAGAAGGATTACTTACGAGTTACAACTCTACACAACCTTAACAGTGTAGATGAAGCAATATAAGAAGCTGGATATCTATAACAAACGAATTGTCAGTTATACAAAGCACATCCATTAGTTATGCTTTGCTTCAAAAACAACTTTGCAAAACCTCCAAATCTCTAATACAAAAAGATACCACAGAGGAAAGTCCCTTTCCCCTGCCCAGAAACTGATCAAAACATGAATATATCAAACACCGGGAGATAACAAAAGGATAATTAACTAGAAGTAAAAATCCAAATTCAGCGACATCCATAAGCAACTGTTATCGAACCACCAAAGTACGAACTAAAATACACATTCTAAAAAGTTCGGTCAACATATACCGAATATACTCTAATTTACGATCCCCCAAACCCTCCAATATAAAATCTAACACAAAGATCCACCAGTCTGATGCAGCATAGCATCAATTTCATCTCCATCCTCCATCTCGAGCTGTCGAAAAGAATATGTAAACCAAAGTAATGAGACAACATATTACTGATTATGTAAAGTATAGGAAAATGTGGACATATATATTATATATACAAGTAGCAGGAAGAGGAGCGTTGGTTGGTGAAGAGAAGGGGAGAAAGAAAAACCTCATCAGGAGTCTGCTCAGCCCTGAGGCGGCGACCATCAAACAAGAAGGCAATAGAGTTGAAGTCCACAGATTGCCTATCACAGTAAGCATTCATGAGCTTCTTCAGTTGTGTGCTCCTCTTGATCCTGAAAAACACCTCATTTCCATCCTACAAAAAAATCGTCGACTTCAGAAATTTAGTATACTGAACATGGATTATTGTCGTTCAGAATAATCCCACAAGATTTGAGGATACTGACCTACTCCGGCTACACAAATTAGCCAAAAGAAGAAAGAAGATAACCAGACGAGCTAAAAGAACAAATTCACACAAGAAGGAACAAAAAGTATAGAGTTCTTAATTACTAACATACAGCATTTGTGATTCTGTTTTTTTATTAGAGTTCATCAGGTTTCTTTTCTTTAGAGTATCATCCAAAAAGATGAGGCATGTTCAGAAAGAAAAACAATTCAACATTTATTTATTCAATTTTTCCGTTCATTTTTTTGCCTCCTCTTTTTGAACTTTCTCCGGTAGGAAGTTGAGTTTTAACATGATTAACGTATCAGTTTTAAGGCACAGAAGAAGAAAAAGCGGGAATTCAGCATGAGAATATGAACAATGGTCCAATAGAAGGGGATGGATGTATCAAGCTGATATACCTTTTAATACTATCTATTACGGTAATGGAAGCATACGTGGATTTGTATATTCACAAACAATAGCTTTACCATTTAAACTCGCAACACATTAATAACATTTTCCATTCTTTTTTTAAAGATGAGCCAGCTTGCATGCAGCTCGACTATTCCACCATATATGTACTACCTCATATTAACGCAAGTACCAACTAACTCTGATCACCCAAGGTTAAGTCAGTTTAGACAGATAAGGAGAAATCACCAAATTTCTTTGCCTTTACCCTTAGATATGAACCTTGTTTTCCTTCACTTCATTGATCACTAGGCCACACCCCTAGTGTGGAACACACTAAAAATATTTATGTCAAATCAAGAGCAACTTAACATAAACACAACCCTTCACCCTTAACCAGTAACCAGATATTTCAGGATGGGCCCTGCAATGCATGATGCATGATCTGTATATAGTCGCACTCCAATGAGCGCACAGACACCGGATGGGAAACTCAAAAAAGTACATTAACACAACATTACATTGAGCAACCATATATCCACATTTTATCTTCATCCCAAAAGCCCTTTTAGAGTTCAGAGATGATCTCGTTAAGTATAGCTAATTTATACATCGAATAAACAAGTAAACTAAACTAATCGAGAACTAGCACAGCTAAACTAACTACACATCAACATTTGCCATCTGTTATCAGCCGGAAAAGGAAAGCTTAACTCCATACTCTCATCTATGCCCTCAGAGGCTTTAGTCTCTCCATCTACTAGTAAGAGTAAAGCACGATGCACGCAATGTGTGGGTTAGGCATACGTCAAATGCTCAAAAACCCGATATATACGTGGAGAAGGATCATCGGGTCCCTTCTCCACGAATTTCAAACCGTACACCACTATAGCTCGGGAATTTCTCGGTTATACAAATTACTCCGTCCCAGTAACTAAATTGAATAACAATCAGAAGTGTAGACTAACAGCCCTAATTTGCAAAAACTAGTTCATCAAACACAATTTTTCAAACCTAATACAAACATCACAGTCCATAAAACAGAAAAAAATAATCAAAGTAATCACTTGATCAAAAACTATAACAATTAGCATCATATGTAATTGCAGCCAGATAAAAAAAAAACCTGGCTCTTGACTTTGAGGTTAATGTGACCTCCCTGATCGGCGGCGGGCTTCTTCTCTTCCTCCTGTTGAGTGACGCCTGACATTTTATTCTGCTATTTCTTCTTCTTCTCTTCTCTGTACTCACTGTATTTCTGCCATTTTTTTCTGCTCTAAAAACCCTTCTTATACCTAACTAATGGGTCCTTGTTTCTAGAGATTAAAATGTACAGTATAGATGAAAACTAATTTCAATCTGACGGATGATCTTGTTCCACGTCTAAACGATGTCG
Organism: Solanum piurae; assembly: GCA_029582685.1. Lineage (NCBI taxonomy): Eukaryota > Viridiplantae > Streptophyta > Magnoliopsida > Solanales > Solanaceae > Solanum > Solanum piurae. Next base: position 12,862 of record JAJOOO010006512.1, on the reverse strand, counting down.
TTTCCTTGCCCCAATGACAAGTGAGAAAGGATATGTACCAAGTTAAGCTCAAAGTACGACATTTATTAAAACTCATGATTCTCGATCACTTTATTGACTACTAGTTTGGATGATTGTAACGTATGGGAGAAAATGACAGAAATGATTTCAGAATGACCTTGTGATTCTCAGTCACTTCATTGACCATTTGTTTGAATGATTGTAACGTATGAGAGAAAACGACATGATTGATCTTAAAGTGACCTCGTGATTCTCAGTTATTTTATTGATCATTTTTTTGAATGATTGTAACGTATGAGAGAAAACGACAGGATTGGTTTTAAATAAACCTCGTGAGTCTCAGTTATTTTATTGACCATTTGTTTGAATTATTGTAACGTATGGGAGAAAATGACAGAATTGACCTCGAAGTGATCTCGTAATTTTAAGTCATTTTATTGAAGAAAATGAGAAAAATAATCTTTTATATTTGATACTCTCTCCATTTCAAATTAATTGAATTATTAAAACATTTTTCATTTTTCAAATTAATTTAGTTGTTCAATCTTCAAAACTATTTTTAAAATATTCTTCTAATTTTACCCTTCATTAGTTAGTATTAGAATTAGTTATTATAAAATTTGACAATAATTAATAAGGGTACAAAGATATTTATGCCTAAATTATGTCTTAATTTTTTTTCCTTAAAGAATATAAAACACTTTAATAATTCAATTAATTTGAAATGAATAGAATAGTAAATTTAAAATAATCCTTGAAATATGTGTTTAGTAGTTTTAAGCCTTTAATTTTATCGGAAGTTAAAAATTTTGGTCTCCATCAAATATATATCGAGCTTTGTTTGATAGATTTGATTTGACATAATTTATAGGGGGGGATAGTGATAACTCACCTTTTGAGAGGTGTAGTTTTTGTAATTTTAGTTATTTTTTATTCAAATCTTGTGTGAAAAAAAAAACTTCGAGGTTCGAGTCAAAGATAATAAGGATTATATTGGGCCAACCATCTGTCTTTAGCTTCCTTCTTATAGTCCCTCTCTGGTAATGTGCACGGGATTGTAAAATCAAATTCAATTTGTTCAATTTATTTAAGTTCGGATAAGTTATTGATCCACTTATTTATTGTTCAATTTATTTTATCTCAATTTATTTTATTCCATTAAAAATTGAATAACATAAGTTGACTCGTGAAAAATAATGTCTAATTATTATTATTTTTTAAATATTTTTTATATATGATATGTTATATATATAAATAATGAATAAATAGTTATATTTATTAAAAAGAATATATAAAACAATCAAAACTTAGTAAGAAATGGACGGAATGGATTGTGAGTTTGTGACTCCCATTTTAGCACAATCCATTTCGACTTAAGTAAATTTTAAATGGATCAATCTTGATCATCTATTAAATCAAACCATTTTAATCCATTCAAATTTAGCCGAACACATTATTGAACACCTTTCATCCTGAACAATTTATTTAACAAGAGAGTCAATGTTTTATTGCTTCTTATTTTCAGCCACTAATTTTCACTATATTTCTAAGTTAGGCCTTCTTCCAATTGCATATTTGGATAGCACATTCCACTTTCTCTTCCCAACATATATGATGCATATGGACACCTTGTCATGTCATAAGTTTCCTCCACATTTTAGCAAAAACAAAACATGTGAAGAACAAGTGGGAAATGTTTTTCACATAGTGGGAAATGTTGTTCTTCTCTTGAGAACATAGTGATCAAACTTGGTGGTTAACAATATTACATTTAAACAACCAATTTTGTGTACAACCTCCGAAGAATTAGCTAACATTTGATCATAGATTTTTCAATATATGAAAAATTATTTTTGTCTATGCACTTTTTTTTTATGTAAAAGCTTGGCCAATAATTTAAAATAGGTATAATACATAAACATGTTCTTTAACTTGACCTCATTTGATATTTATGTCTTATATAATTTTGATTGTGCACAAATAGGTGCTTAAACTTGTATAGAATTGAACAAGTAGATATATTCGTCCTACTTGACATCCTACGAGGCAATTTGCGTCATGTATGTCATCCTATGTGGCGTTCTACGTGCATTATGCCACGTAGGATGCATATGTATATTTCTTCAATTTTATACAGGTTTAAGTTTTTACTTAGTCACATTCAAAATTAAAGGGTAGAAATATCAGCTAAAATCAAATTAAATGACATATTTATGTATTATGACCTTTAAAATATTTGGATACATTCTACACATCTCTAAGATCCTATCTTTAATTTGAAATCACTACACTCAAAAGTATACTATTTATTCTCTTAATGCAGCTTTAATTCCATTAATTAAGTAGTAATTAGAAAGGAAAATCCGGATTTTGGTGGTCTAAATTAGAGGCGGGAGATCTCAAACGTGGCGGCTTATAATAAGGACAGGTGTCATTTAATTAGAGAAAAATGGGACCCACCACGTCTTTGAAGTTTAAATGAAAAAGAATGAGTCGGCTTTAGTTGAAAAAGAAGACTTAAGGGTGTGGGCCAGACCCTATTCGATTAGCCTTGACCATGCCAAAGCCCAGTCCAGTGGGCCCATCTTCCACCAACTTGATTAGTCACCTCTCATTCTTCTTATTTTTTGAAAAAAATATAGAATCACATACAAAAAAAAATAATGTAACTTTAAAGTTTATCAATACCCTTCACAGTCTACTCTATTTATATAAAAAAAAAAAAAAAAAAACATGAATAAATGATAGAGAAAGGGATTATAATGTGAGAAATTGAACTCTTACTAATAAGGTGAAAAATCAGATAGTTAATCAATTGAGTTATTGTATTAACTTTTTGATTCATTTGGTAACGCTTTAATATTAACAACTTGGTGTGAAGTTCCACAAGTGGGATTTGGGAAGGATAGAGTGTGCGCATATTTTATCATCACCTCGTGGAGGTAGATAGACTGTTTCTTAAAGACCGTCGGCTCAAGTACAACACATCAAAAAATAATATAGAAATGTACAAGAACAACATAATAGTGTAATAATCAAAAGACAATAAACATACAAAGACACTAGACATCAAAAGCAAAAACAATATAGTTAGTACAAAGTAAAACAATGCAAATCATATATGTTCGGAACTGTAACAACAACAACAACAATGTGTAATAACCAAAACATATAAATAAGTAAATACCATATACCAAAAACTAGATACTATATGAACATACTACTAATACGTCTGTGTATTCTATATTACCTCTCAGACATATACATAAATAAGCTAGTAATAGACAATTCTAAATTACCTACTAATATTTTACACTTATTCGTGATCTCCCTATCATTGTATATATCGAAGGCAAATATGAGAAATGAAGAGGGGGGGAAAAGAACAATGAAACAAATTTTCAAACATATTAGAGAGTAAAAATAAAAACGTTTCTTTCCCAAAATATTTTTTTTTTAAATCCTTCCAATCGTCAATAATTTCTTCTAATTAATATAATATAAATAAAAGGACTATTTTCAAAAGGGGAACATTCACATATAGCCACTCAAAATAGCTTAATTAAACTCCATAGCTATAGTTTGCTAATTACGATTCGTAGCTACATGTTATAAGGAGGAGAGTGGCGAGCGAGATTGGGAGAGGGAGGAGAGAGGCGAGCGAGAGATGGCAGAGAGTGGGAGAGAGGCGAATCATATATGTATATCGGTTAAATAATTGTATATATGTAACTGGTATACATATGTATTTGTATATCTGGCGAGCGAGATTGGGAGAGGGAGGAGAGAGGCGAGTGAGAGAGGGCAATAATTAGTATAATTTACATCTCGTTTGTATAATTTGCGGGTACGTTTGTATAATTCGTGTGTTATTGTATAATAGAGTAATACAATGTCTGAAATTATACAATATGATAAAACTCAAAATAACGGATTGATACAAAAATAAACATATGAACTTTAAACGGTTATACAAATTACATTATATAAATTATATTATACAAAATCCGAAAACTACACGTTTACACAAACTTTAAAAAGTTATACAAAAAAGATTGAATGTATATGGTGATAAAACTAAAATACCAAAGGAAATCATCGTCATATACAAATACAAACCATCGTATACAAATACAAATCAAACGAAAAATTGTTAGTTGCGAATTATATAAACATGGTTAATTATACAAACTCAAAGTCAGTCCATGTAATTAATGGTTAATGTTAGTCGCAAGTAATAATCATAGCAAACTATAGCTACGATGACTAATTTAATAGAAATCTTTACATTGAATCATTTAAAAATAAAATAAAAACATTATAATGAATTTGTTGAAAATGAAATATAGTAACCTAATGTATTCATAATGGAACAAGTGTCAACTTTATCAGAGGAGAAGCTACAATAATATATACCAATTAGAACGAATTTAGTAACATTTCATTATTTTCTATCTTTTGTATTAGAAAAATTATATATATATGAATTAAATTATGGTAGGTGGTTTGGTCGAAAATTCGAACGGCACAATTGAATGGTCATAATAATGGACGGTGTGGCCAAAAGAAGAATTAGAAACCAATTTCTCTAGTCTTATAATTAGGGGTGAGCCTAGTATGTATGGCGTTGAAAAATTCAATTCACTAACTTCAATTTTAAAAATATTATATTATTTTTATATTAAATTAATTTGATATGATTTCATATATTAAAGTTCAAAATTAATATTTTACATTATGAAAAATAGATAATTAGAATTTGTTCGACTTTAACTTATATATATTTATATAATAGAAAATTATGATATTGATTTTCTGTGAAATGTCTCAACTTATATAACCCGCTAAACATGTTGAAATATTCAAAAGAAAGTACAAGAATTTTTCATAGTTTGTCAATTACAAGCATAAAATAAAGACATTCAACCAAAATAAAATAGTCAAAATCTTAACTTAAATAATTAGACTTCGCTCTAACCTCTAAGCAAGTCAAAAATTTCTAATACTATCGCCCTAGCTACTACAAAAATGTAAAAGAATAGATAGTGTCCAAAAAAATAAAAAAATACCTATCACTTTTGAAAGATTAAATTAAAAATTTGGAAATATTAGTAAAAATAATAATTATGTATAAAGAGTGGGAATACAGACTAATTTAATTAATAGCCATAGCAGAAATCATGGTATATAATGAAGGAACTTTATTTCTTTAGTTTTTTGGGGGACACTAATATAGACCTGTATATTGGCATGTTCCCACATGACCAAATGAATTATATTTTATGCATTTACTAATTAATACCACAATATATGCCTTAATTCAATCAATAAAGACTTCAAAAGATGTTTTGATCGTAAAATACATTATATAGTTCAAAAAATTGTTGACTTACCCATTCAATAACTTTGACACTAACGAATTGTTTGATAGCTGATTAAAGTTATACACATATTAGTTATGAGTGAATCTGTGTATTACTTTATACAAGAATTTATTATATAGGAATTAATTATATATTTATTAGTTATTTCCTCTTCTATTCAGCACAAAATAATAGTACATGTATTAGTTATGTGAATTTCTAAATTAACATAAATAATATATTTCATATCTATCTATCAAACGTCGTATAAGTTATATGAAAATTAATACATAAATAACTTATTTCTAATTTTACTACCAAATGACCCCTAAACGTTTACAAAATGGGTAAAGAAGGATTGAGTGAAACAAATTGATAGGGTGATAAATGTTAAAGTGTGATTGTTTAATCATATTCTCAACAATTAAGCTGCAAGTGATATAAAATTGAGATTATTTATTCCATAAAATTAGGAATTGTTAGAGTTTTAAGAATAAAAAAAAATTGAAAATTAGCTGAGACAGAGTAATTGATATATACTGAATGATTACAAGAATAAAATAGAATAAGATTGGGTTATTTGGCCTCAAAAAAAGCATCTCAATTATAAGGAATATATAAAGAAGGGAATAGAGAGGGAGGGGGGGGGGGGAGAATATAAGAGAAAAGGAAGTGATAAATAATTAATCAATTAAGTTTATACCTTAAATTAAAATAACTATTATAAACTTCCATTTCCATTATTGAAAAAATAAATAAATTACTTAATGGTATTTGATTGAAAAAAATAGGAGTAGTAATTAAGAAATTTATGTAAAAAAACTTTTTCAAATTATTTCAATTACAACTCACAGTTTACTTAACATACTTCCCTTTTTTACGATTACGATGATTCATCGAAATAAAATGTCTACTAATAATTTCACACATAAACAAATCAAGAATTTGGAGCTTATAAATTCTTATCTTAGGTTAATATACAATAATAAATAAGTTCATAAAATATTTATGTACTTCCTAAATATGTCTAGATACACTACAACTTCCATCACATTTTACGTGAAAATGCTAACATGATTCCAAATCAATCGTACGTAATATATACTTTATATAAAACTATAATATAAATTAGAATGATGGAAAATGACATTTATGTAAGAAAAATCCCATACGTTCTATGCTATATTATATTATACACAAAAAATGTAAAATAAAATAAAATCGTGTTTAGTAACTTGCAAAAGTATTTACAACAAAATATGTCAAGTCAAATATTTTATGTGCGTATATAAGTAGTATTGGTATCATCTATTAGAGAGTGTTTTATTTTTAATGTAGATTTTTTTTACTCGAATTTGAATTTAGTCGGTTTCTAAAGCAAGGAGGAAATTATATATATCCTACGTTGGATTTGTTGAACCCACAATCTATGTTAGACAAAACCATGAGACTATTATTACAAGAATCATCATTGCGTGAGTAGAGATGAATTTAAAATTTAAAATTATGCCCCTCGGTAATATTAAGTTTTTGAAGAAAACTCTTTTTTTATGTGTTTAAGATTAGGAATCAAATTTTACTAAGCTAGTTTCATTACTTATATATTTAATAAATTTCTCTATATAAATACCTAAAACATAAAAATTATCGAGTTTTCGAAAAAGCCGCACCCATCACCCTAGATTCCTAAGCTTTAGTACTATGAAATGTGTTTAAACTTTAAAGTACTGTTTTGTAATCTAAGAGAAAAAGAAAGTAAAAAAAAAACTTGTAAGCTATATTCGAAAACCAAGAGAATTTCTTTTTAAAAAAAACTCAATTCTGTACTTTTAATTTACCACGTATTTGTAATGCTAATAGTAGTGGATCCATAATTTTTATATGTGAAACTTAGAATATAAACAAGTAAATTCACCAAAAAGCAAACGAAATTCAAAATCTCTTTATGTATAAATCTAAAATTTATCAATATATTTTCTGAAGAAGTTCGAATAAATCCATTACGATCCCATCCAATTCAGCCTAACATTCAAATGTAATAATATCTCGTACACGTTATATAACACGAATAATATGTACTAATGAAATTGAATTTTTTATGGGAAATTAAATTACTATGTGTCACAAGATATACATGTATACAATTTTCAATATTTTTTAATAAATCATTTAATATAGCAATAAAAGTGGTTAAAAATATTAAATATGATATTTTTAAATTCGTTGAATTGATAGCCACTAAAATTTATAACTCTGTCGTTGAACTTATAGGAGCAAAAAGAAACTAAAGGCAGGATGCTTCCTCCTTTTCTTTTTTTTTTGTCATAATCATAATATAGTAAATACCGCTCCAATGTAATAAATTATAAATTAAATAAAAAGATAAATTGTATTAGACAAACTCCATTGTGACGAGCTCAATCAAGAATCATGCAAATAATTTCAAACATGATTTTATTTTTTGGTAATCCATTTGATGTTCGGTATCCACATAAAGTCCCGACTAAATTTAAATTTCTGTCTGAAAGTTCCACATTATAGGGTAAAGTACTTCCTAACAAAGGCGGCTCCATCCCAAAAAGACTCGAACCCGAGACCTCTGATTAAAAATGAAAAAGTACTACCACTCCACCACAATCCAAAACTTTTCAGTAAGAGATTTCCTACTCAACCAACTTGATTATTCGAGTGATGCTCTCTACTCAAACTCGGATTAAAAATGAAGGAATATTTATCACTCCATCATAATTCAAAGCTTTTTAGTAAGAGATTTCCTACTCAATCAACTCGGTTATTTGAGTGATGCTCCCCACTCAACCTCGTGAAGAATGAAAGAAAGTACTTACCACTCTACCACAAATTCAAAACTTTTCAGTAAGAGATTCCTTACTCAATCAATTCGATTATTCGAGCGATGCTCCCAATTATTGGTTCATACAAAAATTAATAAAAGGGCAAGAAGTAGCAACAACCACAAAAAATCAAAAAAAGTCCTCAATGTGCTCCATTTATTTCTCCAACTACACACTATTCCATATTTCAAATTTTATTAATTTCTTTCCATACCAACTTTAGTAATTTGAAATTTAAACAGAATGTTTATTCATTATTCATAGCAACAACTCCAGAAGGCCAACTGGCCTCATCACTTTTGAAAAAAAAAGTAGAAAAAGTGAGGACTATTATGTCATTTCAATGTTCATGTTAGGTGCATAGAGTTAATAAATAAAGAAATAAAGGACACTGCGTGAAAAAAAAAGAGGAACAAAGAAGAAATAATGGGTCAAAGACATAGTAGAGTTCTCCAGAAAGCACCACAAAAAAATGTGATACCAATGGACGTTTATTTCGTCTTTTAATTAAAAATTTTGATTTCGAACTTTTAATATAAAAAAAATAAAATTAAGTTAAGATTTGATAAAATTACCCCGAATAAGCTTTATTGATTCAAATTTAGATTAATCAAATTCTAGTACTAACCGTTGTCATCTGATTAAACATATCAATAGTCAACAGATTCATATGAGTTATTGAAGAATAAGGAATGACTAATATTATAAATATTGAATATAAAATAAAAAACCAAAAAATCTCAAGAAAGCTAAAAGAAAAGTTCATGAACAAACGAGCTAGATCAATGTAAATATAAATTAATCGGGCTCTAATTTGAATATCAAACACCAAATTAAAAAAAAAAGAATTCTCGAGAAACCTAAAAAACTCACCAACGAATGAGCCCTGTTGATTTGAATTTGAAATAATCGATCTATAATACAAATACCAAATAACTTTTCGTTTAAAAAAAAATGATCTTGAGAAGCCAAAAACTCCCACATGAATGAGCCTTATCCATATGAAATTTTAATCAATAGAACTCTAATATAAATATCGAACGTCAAATAAAAAATTTCTCGGCAAAGCTCAAGAAAACTCACCCACCCACCCCTAAAAACCCATTAATTATATTTTCACCCCTGATTTTTCCTCTCTCCATACAAATTTCCCACTTCCCAAGAAAATCAAAAATTCACAAAACCCTAGAAATAATAAAAGGTAAAAAGAAAAAAAAAACAAAGAAGGAGAGAGAGTCTCTCTCTTTCTTTCTCTCTATTTTTTCTTTCAACCAAACAGACAACAAACAGTAGAGAGAGAAACTGAGATTTCTAGAGAGAGAAAGTGTGAAGCTTTTGCAGATAAGAATCCTCATCTGTTCTTCCATGGCTTTAACGTTTCATATTTTTCCCTAATTCTCTCTTCAGATCTCAAAAAAAAAAAGAAGCAAAAAAGCAAAAACAAAAACTTTTTTTTGAATCACCGATCATGCGGAGAGGAAGAGCAGCCGCGGCGGCGAGACAAGTTCCGGCGACGGAAGTTACGGTACCGGCACCGGTGGCCGGAGAACTGAACGGATCTGGAGGATCTAAGGAGATAAGGTTCCGTGGAGTTCGAAAGAGACCATGGGGAAGATTTGCAGCAGAGATTAGAGATCCATGGAAGAAAACTAGGGTTTGGTTGGGTACTTTTGATTCTGCTGAAGATGCTGCTCGTGCTTATGATACAGCAGCTCGTACTCTTCGTGGACCTAAAGCTAAAACTAACTTCCCTTTACCTTCTTCTCATCATCTACCTCCTTATCCTCACCATCATCAGTTCAATCAAAGCATCAACCCTAACGATCCCTTGGTTGATTCCCGATTATACTCTCAGGACCACCCGATAGTTTCACAGAGACCTACTTCTAGCAGCATGAGTAGTACGGTGGAGTCCTTCAGTGGACCACGGCCGCCCCCGCGGCAGCAGACGGCAGCTTCCGTGCCTTCCAGAAAGTATCCCCGGTCACCGCCTGTTGTCCCGGACGATTGCCATAGCGATTGTGACTCGTCGTCTTCTGTCGTTGAAGACGGTGAATGTGATAACGACAACATCGCTTCTTCCTCTTTCAGAAAGCCGTTGCCTTTCGATCTAAACTTACCGGCGCCGATGGATGACTTCGGCGCCGACGCATATGCCGATGATCTTCACTGCACAGCACTATGTCTTTGACGAAATGATGGTTTGTGACCCACCTGTCATTTGATACCATTGGCTTACCTAGTTTTTTTTCTTTTTTTGGGTGACCGAAAAAAAAAAGCAAAAAAAGAGAGAAAGGAACCATAGAAGATAAGCTAAACTATGTCTGCTATGAGTCAATCTGTTGTTGTAAGAGTATTCACTTGTTTAATTTAATTCTCATATTTTATATCATGGGATTTCTTGATAGGTGGATGGATCAGTGTATGTCAAATTTGTTCTGATTCTGTATCTTAAAACTATATGTGAGTTCTCAGCTGAAGGTGCCCTTTGTTGTTCGAAGTCGAATTTATATATATTGACATGGAAGATTAGAGGGTAATTTGTGTTCTTCCTTTGCTGGTATCATGTGTATGATGTTTTCATCTGCCCTTTCAGTCTATGTAACTATTGAGACTTTATCTGATCATTTATCAGTTGAGAAGTATTCGTGTTTTGGGCTATTCGTTTTGCATTTCTTCGAATAATACTTGCTTGTTTTTCTGTATGAATGTATTTTCATTGCTTTGGAACACTTAAGTTACTTTTTGAGTGTTGAAGAGTTGAACTTTTCTTTTGCTTATATTGTGATTGAAATTGGTTATTACTAAATACCAGTTTTGCTGCTATTTGTCTGAGTATTTGTCGCTTAATGATAATCATTTAGTTTCACCTGAGAGCGTCTGTGTGAATGTAACCAGTGGTGCTGTAGTAGAGTTGAATGAAAAGATCATATATCAACTACAATTTGAAACTGGTGGATTGTAGACTGGAAATTTTAGAGTAGGTACCTTGTGTAGTATTTTGTCTTGGTTTCTTCACTCACGTTACTTTCTTGAGCCGAGGGCCTTGTGTGGTATTTTGCCTTGGTTTCTTCACTCGTGTTATTTTCTTGGGCCTAGCGGTAAGGTGTATGTACATACTACCCTCCCCAAACTCCACTTGTGGGACTTCAGTGGGGATGTTGTTATTATAGCTTTGTATGAATATGAATGCTGAAGTGCTTAGAAGTTGCAAGTAATCTGGATGTAGGATTGTAGTTGGTGTTCAGCTTGTAATGTATTCAACTTGCATGCAATGTTTATTGGTGTAACCATTTTGCATTATATTCTGGCACATAAGATTTTTTCTGGTGCATGGTTTTACGTAGTAGTTACATTTTCATAGAGCCTGCTTGGATTATTTCTGATCGTTGTCATTTATATGTGGTTTAGGTTATCCTTATTTTGTTAAGTTGATGTCTGTAGTTGCCTTAATATGTTTCTTATTTTAGGTCTCATTAATGCAGCTACTCGCAAAGTATTGATGTACTTGTACATGTGAGTGCTGTCTAGCATGCTATTCAATGGCTTTTCGTGTACGTTGTAACTTGTAAGCAATATCATTCTAATAGATATTCTTCCTATTATGTCCTGCAACTTGTTATCTCCTTTGGGGTGTCATTCTTGAATTACTTTCATGTCATTAACTTTTGATTTCCCCATTTAATAAGCTTAGTTGCCTTAATATTGTTCTTATAATTGTCACGAATGCAGCTACTCGTGATATATGTGTTTCTACGAGAATGTTATATGGCATGTTATGCAATGGCTTAACGTTTACATTGTAAGGGATTATCGCTCAAGAAGTTGTGTAAATTCTGTTTCTTGCTTATATCTTGTGACTTGTTAGTTGTTACCTATTCTCTGGTGTATGTATTTGTAGAACTTTAGGGTTTTAAGTGTTTCTGTGAATAGATTTATACATCACCAATAATGTGATGGAGTCTTTGTGTTCCTACTTATCCCACATTTTTCATGCATTTGCAGCTTTTGTTGTTTTTGTTTCCATGTTGATGGAGTTGTTTGAATGAGCATATGCTTGCGTTTGCCTAGACATACCAGTCAGTTCCATGTTTGAGTTTAGTATTGGCTACATCAGTAGGCCAATTACATAGTTTTTGACAGGCTCCGATTGACCTAAAATTTGGTGTATCCATTGGAAACGATCTAGTGACTAATATCGTTTATTTTGATGTTTTGGGGTGGATAACGATTAATATATTGTCAGCCAAATGCTCCCGTTACCATAGATGATTTTAGATTTTTGAACTCGAGACTTTTAGTTAAGGTTCGAGTGAGAGGGATTATATCAATCTCTACTATTAACGTTTGGTGGTTGTTTGCATCTTTTTGCCCCCATTTGGTACTATGTATTTTCTTTGGGTTCTGATTTATTTGGTCCATTAGAAAGAAAAGACCTTCCAATAAGGATTTCTTTTTGTATTTTCAAGATTCGGGTGACGTCTGATTAAGAGTAAAAAGAAAAAGATGGAAAAATTACTTGGATGAGTGTCTTTTAATAAATAATTACTGATTTTAGCGATACTTTTTATTTATTACCATTTATAGCAATACTATGTTAAATCTGCAATATGTATTAAAAGTGAATTAAGTATGCAATATATATGT
>JAJOOO010006511.1:0-15280 GCA_029582685.1 Solanum piurae | reverse complement strand
CCCCTACCCCCAAAAAAAAATTAAGTTTGTTTTTAAAAAATATTTTTAATTTCAAAAATTATTTTTTACCCTAGTAAAAATAAAAGATGTTTCTCAAAATCATTTTTCATTCCTAAATCAAACACTAAAAATCTTTTCTGAAAAATATTTTCTACTCATCAACCAAACATGAGAAAATAAGTCAAAAATCAACTTGTTTTCCAGGAAAACATTTTCTTTCCTACCAAACACATCCTTAGATAAAATAACTTTTAATACAAATACAAAAAAATACCAACATAGGTTGTGGTGCACTGGTAGGAGCAGGGGCGAATTTATGTACTAATTTTGGGTCACCCGAACCCGTGGTCATCCGACTAAACTCGATATATTACTTCTATAATTGTTAAAGAATATATTAAATTAAAAGTCAAAAACTTCAAAAGTTTCCTTCCACACACTTTCCAAGTTCCAACAATATTTTTCTTCTCTCTTCAAATTTGTTTTCTATTTTCCACACAAAGAAGAAGCTTCAAGTCTCCAACTTCAAGTCAAGAATTTAGAGAAATTATCATTGTCAAAGTTTAAGATAATTTTAGTTTATGATTTCTCTTTTTAATAAACAAACTAACAAGATAAATATATGTATATATCACTTTAATTTTAGGGTTTTCATATAAAAAAATCTTGTCATTACATATAAATCGTAATAGCATTGGTGAAGAATTTTTGAATGGATGTTTAGGTTGTAAGATAGAGCGGAAGATATTTGAAAATGTAAGTAATGATGCTATTATAGATCGTTTTCAAAATATGAAGTCTCGTCGAGTACAATTGTAAACTGATGATATTTTTTGTGGTAATGTAATTTTTATGTATTGCGCGCTTAGTTATTGTTATTATAAATTTTTTGATCTTATCTTTAAAGCAATGGTGCACCCGTTTTCTTAAAATCCTGGATTATTCGCCTCTGGGTAGGAGTGCTTCATTCTTAACCAAAGGTCTCAGATTCGAGTGTATGGAGAAAATCTTGTTGGGAGCGTCACTTCCGAATGAACCCTGCAGAGCGTGATTCAAATTTAGTCGAAACTCCAATATGGACTTCAAATAGCGGGTGAAAAAAAAACCCATCAATTCGTTGATTGTAGTCAATATATACAGCCGGCATAAACGCTGGCGTGACGCCTCGTCATCAATCAAATCAAAAGGCAAAGAGAAAGCTAAAAGTAAAGAACTATGGCTTCTATAACTCGTAATAAAACAAAAAGTTGTTAAGCATTATTGTTTGAACCCTTTTTGTTTCTTGTTCTTATCTACAAAAAAAATCCCAAAAGGTCAGTTTTTTTTTTGTTTTTTTTTTCTTAGTTAAAGTTTTGATTTTTAGTTCAGTTTCAATCTTTTCTTGGAATCATAGTGAAATGTCTGGTTTCTGATTCAGTTTCAATTCTTTCATGATGTCTGATTTTTTCTATCTTTTTGTTATAGTTAAAAGGTTTGATTTGTAGTTCAGTTTTTGTTTTGTTGTCTGAACTTGTATGTCTTTTTTGTGATTATTAAAGATATGATTTTTAGTTCAGTTTCAATATTTTGATGTCTGAATTTGTAGTTATTTTGCCATAATTGGGTTGAAAATCAGGGGGGGGGGGGGGGGTTCAGTACCCATTGGAAGGTAGAATTGGGTGAAGGGAATTAAGTTCAGTTTATTTTGTCATTGTTAAAGGTCTTATTTTTAGCTCAGTTTCAGTGAATTTGTGTATCTTTCTTTTTTTTCAGAATTAAAGATTTGATTTTTAGATTAGTTTTGATGTCTGGACTTGTAAACTCTTTGTCATAATTAGTTGAAATACAAAGATTTTGAGTACCCATTGGGAGAAATTTCTTGATTTAGTAGAATTGATGAAGAGATAAAGATTAAGAATGAAGATATTCGGGACAAGGTGGGAGTGACTTTCATGGTCGACAAGATGAAGTAGCCAGATTGAGATGATTCGGGCATGTAAGGAGGAGATGCGCAAATGTCTCAGTGAGGAGGTCTGAGAGGTTGACTATGGTGGGTTTAATGAGAGGTAGGGGTAGGGCGAAAATGTATTGGAGAGAGGTGATTAAACATGACATGATGCATCTTTAGTTTATCGAGGACATGTCCTTAGATAGTAGTATATCTGAGGTCGCGTAATAAGATAGAAGGTTAGTAGTTAGTTGAGTGTTGTCTTACTTCCCTGCGGGATAGGCTTGGTGTTAGTTTGGTGCGCATTATCTGTTTCACCGCTCATACCAGTAGTAGTAGCATTATTCTCGTTGTTTCTTGTCCTACGATTGTTGTGATTATCTGTTGTCTCATGTGCTTCAGTTATCACATTTTTTGGCTATTGTTATTGTTCCTTGTCTTATGAAAGCTATGTAATGCTTTCCCTATTATTTGCTATGTCCTCTTTACTTCTGTATTTTTCTTTTTTCAAAATGCTTACTTGATCTGAGGGTCTTTTGGAAACAACCTCTCTACCTCGTGGAGGTAGAGGTAAGGTATGTGTATACACACTAGGTATGTTGTTGTTGGGTGAAGAGAATGGAGTTCAGTTTCAGTCTTTCCTTGATGTCTGAATTTGTATATCGTTTGCCATAGTTAAAGGTTTGATTTTTAGCTCAGAGTCAATCTTTTCTTGATGTCGGGATTTTTATATGTATTTTGTTATAGGTAAAGGTATGATTTTTAGTGCAGTTTCAAACTTTTTGATGTCTGAATTTGTATATATTTTACCATGATTAGTTGAATTTCAGGGATTTTTGAGTATCCATCGGAAAAAATAATCTTGATTCAGTAGAACTGGTGAAGAAAATGGAATGTAGTTTGGAGGAACATATAACCACTCATTCTTTTACTGGTGATGAATCTATGATGGAGATGGGTTCCGGGAATTATGGGTATTTCTCATTTTTTTTGTTTTCTTTCTTTGAATAATCCTAGTTTATTTTCATGATTTTTGTTAATCGTTTTTCCTTTTTTCTTCTTTAGGTGCTCGCATTATAGAAGGAGATGCAAAATTAGAGCACCTTGTTGTGATGAGATATTTGATTGCAGACATTGCCATAATGACTCAAAGGTAGAAACTTTTTTCATATTCAGTTGAATTTTTTTTTTTGGTTTTTTTCTTCTTTTTATGGAAGTATCAATCTTAGTTTTTTCATTTCTTGATCAGAATTCTTTAGATGTTGATCCACTCAAACGACACGATATTCCTCGCCATGATATTAAAAGGGTTAGTTTTCAATGTTTTCCCTCTTCTGTTGTATAAAGATTCTATAGTTATGCTTGAGTTCTTAAAATATATGATGTTCGGATTCTTCAAAAATATCACCCGGGTGTGTGTCGGATCCTCCTAAAACTAAAGCAACACATCTTAAAATAGGTAACTCTCTTTCTTTAGATAAGGAAAGAAGAGCACAAAAGGCAGGTGATTTAGGCTTTATGTTTTGTGTAATTCTCAATGAAGCTATTCTAGTTTGATTGTGTGAATAGGTAGAACATTTTTCTACCGGGAGATCTGTTTAGCCACATGAGTTTTGTCATCTCCGCAGGAAAATATAGAGAATGTCAAGTGTTTTTTATGATAGATTTTGTTTTATATGATACTGGACTGAGATGAGTTTAAACTGTGTGATATGGAGAATGGAGATTCATATAGTCGATCCCAGCTTGCTTTAGATTGAGGCGTAGTTACGTTGTTGTAGAATGGAGCTCGCTATTTCATATATCACCTGATGTTTATCAGATCGCGAAGAACTCAAGAACCATTTTTGTAGTTACTTTATTGAATTGATCTTCTTTATGTAATATCTCTTCTTTCGTACAAACTTATGCTTTGTCTCAGTCACTTTCATTTGCAATTGAGACAGATGTGATTATATAATGTGTGAGTGGTCATGGTGTGATCGTAGTACCAAGAATTTGGTTAAGGGTGTCCAAGATTTGATGTATATGTATAAAAAGTAACTTTTGACCTATATACACAATACAATTTTCCGACAAAGGGTGTCGGTCTATATGGCTCCACATTGTATTTGATTAAGATTCTTGTTCATACCTTTTGATGTTGACTGATTTGAGTATGCTTTCTCTATATGTTTTTCAGGTCATTTGCTCATTGTGTAATACTGAACAGGATGTGAGTTCCCTCAATTGTTAACGACTCGATTCAAGTTTTTATAAATGTTGAGTTGATGTTAAATTTGCTTGGTCCTTGATTGTGCTTTAGGTTCAACAAAAATGCATCCAATGCGGGGTTTGCATGGGGAAGTACTTTTGCTCAAAATGCAACTTCTTCGATGATGATGTAAAATTCTTTAAATAATTCGTCTACGATGCTGTTTGCTTGATATTTATACTATGCTTTAACAAGATGATTGCTATTTTTAGGTCTCGAAGAATCAATACCACTGTGATAAATGTGGAATCTGCAGGTTAATATCTTTCTCATACTGTACATCATTATCGGTTCTCTAACACATTTTCCTACATTACACCATATTTGTGTAAACACAAAGTCAACGACATCTGAAACATAGGCTGGTCTGTAGTCACAAAATGGGCTGAAGGCAACCTTTCTTACGGCAGCGCTTCGTTTTAAGTGCACGCTATAGGCTGGTTTGTAGTCACAAAATGGGCTGAAGGCAACCTTTCTTACGGAGGCGCTTCATTTTAAGTGCACGCTAAATAATGTCCCGTTAACGAGTTCCATATGTAATTAGGATTACTTGTGGTTGATTTTAGATGGTATGGATTAGAAATGATTCAGTCTAGTTTAGTCTTCTTGTGTCTCTTTACTTTCTATACCTGCACTACAGCCATAAAAAGACATAAGCTATGTTGCTCGGATACTTCAAAAATGTTGTTACACTCGTGTCAACAACAACAACAACAACATACCTAGTGTTATCCCACAAGTGGGGTCTGGGGAGTCTGTCTACGATAGACCCTCGGCTCAAGGAAAGCAAAAACACAACACTTATGGCAACATAACCCGTAACAACAACATGATAGTAATAAAACCGAGGAATAAGAGACAACAAATAGTAATAGAAAACTAAGAATGAGAAATATGGAAATAATAAAAATAACGAAAATAATACTAGTAGTACTACCATTTCAGTTAAACTTACATCAGTTGCATCATCTGCACATGCCATTGTATATTTTTGGTGTGGTAACGTGGTGTCTAATGTGTATTATTCATCATTTTCCGGTTCAAAATATTTGAAAACAGAACGGGTGGCGAGGAGAATTTCTTTCACTGTGACACATGTGGTGAGTGAGATGCTCAACCTTGAATTAGAACTTAATTCAGCAAAAAAGCTCTTATCAACAATGTTGCTCGGACTCTCTAAAATTGTTGTTGGTGCATGTCGGATCCTCCAAGAGTAGTGCAATTTTATACTTTTGGGTTATCCGACATCTGTGTAGCAACATTTGTGGAGAGTTCGAGCATCATAACTTATTAGGTTGTATTTAGTTTGTTAGTGTTACGGAACATACTTCCTTTTGCAGGATGCTGCTATACAAATTCGATGAAGGAATCACATAAATGTATAGAAAGAGCGATGCACCACAATTGCCCTGTTTGCTTTGAGGTAAGGGCAGAATTCCGACTATAACCTTAAAACGGACCCAGGGTACCGTAAGGGGGTTACGTCAAAAATTACACTATATCTTTCAGAATGAGAATTTTTTTTTTTATGTATACATGGTACGTACCCCCTTAATTTCTTTTTGTGTTGATTTTTTTATATTTTGAACCCCCTAAGTAAAATTCCTAACTCTGCCTCTTGATTCTTTCAACTTCATGCAGTATGTTTTTGATACAACAAAAAACATCATCGTCTTGCCTTGTGGTCACACAATGCATCTGGAATGTGTTATGCAGATGGAACAACATTTCCAGTACGTATGTGACGTGTTATGATTTTCTATGAACAATCACTAGTTGGTCTATGTTGCTCGGACTCTTCAAAAACATCACTAGTTGTTTGTCGGATCCTCCAAAAGCTATGCATTTTTGGATGATCCGAGCAACATAGATTTTGGTTGCATTGTGCTCGGTTCCAATAATTTGTGCATGCAGGTATTCTTGTCCTGTTTGCTCAAGATCATACTGTGACATGTCTCGAATCTGGGAGCAACTGGACCAGGAGGTACATACTACATACTCCCTCCATTTCAATTTGTTTGTCTGTTTTTTACTAGACACGGAGCTCAAGAAAACAAAGAAGGCATTTGGATCTTCTGATCTTAAAAGATTCTTTCTTAAACGGACTAAAAAGGAAAGTAAGACAAACAAATTGAAACTGAGGGAGTAGTTACTAAGCTGATTGACCTTTTTTTTCCCCGACTCTTCTCTTCAAACTGACAAGCTTCATCTATTTTCTAATTCTAGGTTGCGTCAACAGCTATGCCTGAAATGTATCAGGACAAGAAGGTAAGAAACAAGTTTGTCGATCCATTTGAAATTTCGTACCTTACATTTGAATTTCGTTGAATTTTAGGTTTGGATTC
Organism: Solanum piurae; assembly: GCA_029582685.1. Lineage (NCBI taxonomy): Eukaryota > Viridiplantae > Streptophyta > Magnoliopsida > Solanales > Solanaceae > Solanum > Solanum piurae. Next base: position 8,754 of record JAJOOO010006511.1, on the reverse strand, counting down.
TTTGCAACGACTGTGCGGAAACATCTGAGGTTAACTTCCATATAGTAGCACATAAATGTCCAAGTTGCAAATCCTATAATACAAGGCAGACAAGAGGAGGGTCCAGTTCATGCTCTAATATTACCGATATGATCAGATGAGGTTCTTGATCGCGACATTGGATCAGATTTTTTCTTCAAATTACTATTGGCAAGCGCTTAAACGATGAAATCAATGCCCATGAGTCACGACTGCAACAATTGGTATGATTATAACTTTCATTATTTTCCACGAGTTTACTACAGGAAGCATTGAGGAGAAATTTACATGTCATTACTTGCAACAAGGGAGTTGTTGAACATTCTTCACTTATTCTTTTAGGATTTTTAAGTTTATGAGTTCTGAACTCACAGTCCTTTTTTACTTTTCTAGCTTCGAGATGGATTAGTTATATGTATTGAGTGGATTATCCTCAACACAAATATAAGTTCGGGAGGAAAACTATTGAATTCTGTTGAACTCGTATCTTGTACTGTAGAATACAAGAAGATATTCCAAAATGAACTTTGATTAGCAGTATTTGTGCTAAACTTAATTAAATTTGACAACAGTGTAGATTTTGTTGCTATATTTTGTTCTTTGATCTACCTAGTATTCGAAATTCACTAGCCTGACTAATCTGGATTGACGTCATGTAAGGTCTACTTGAGGGAATGCTCTCTCTACTAGGAGTTTTTCCATTTTCGAGGCTTAATGAGAGACTCACACACTCTTTTTGATTAACAAATTGGAAGTGTGATTTCTCTTAACCAGAGGTCTTGGTTTTGATCCCTCTGAATAAAATAATCTTTGATAGGAAGGCTCTACGCAACATGAATTTGACTTGGTCAGTACAACTATTGTTATTTTTGTTCTTCCTGTCTTCTATCAATATTCAGATAAAAATTTAGTACAAATATAGAATACAATTTTTTTTCTTTTTTCTACTACATTTTTCAAAAATTCTATAGAAGAAAAATGTAGTCCCGAAGACGGTTTTGATAGAAAACGTTTTACTCCCAGATGAGATTTTTCAACGCTAATTTGAACTAGTCGGATCTCAAAGCAGGTGGTGGACATTGACATGCTCTAGTGCTTGGAGAATAAAAGTTGAATTTTTCTCTTGTTATGTGGTTGCACTGGCCTTGCATTTCTTTCAGCATGCTGAAATAATAATAACAATAATAATAATATTGTTTTACATAAAATATATATTCCAAACAAACTAAAAGAAAACAATACAAGCTACAACATTTTTATTCAATACAAAACATTGGAAAAACTACTTTTAAAATGTTATTTCCTTTATTTCATTTTCTATCCCATAATTTGATCAAACGCGAAATTTTTAAAGTAAAAAAAAAAAAGAATGTTGTGTTTCATATTAAATATAGGTATAATCTATCAAAATGTATTTGAATATTTATGATTTTAAACATGTCATATGAAATATTAGAATTAAAATATATATGTAAAGATTTTTTTTTTTTAAAAAAGTAAGATGCGTAAATTAAAACAACTGAAATAATAAAAGTAGAGGGGAACTTACATCATGTACAGCTTTTCTAAGCAACTTCACTTGAAATCTTGAAACAGTTTCTACCTAAAATAAATAATGTTTAATTAATTATCTAGTTCTAATAATCTCATTTAACTTTTAATAATATTTAAAATTTGGAATTTTTTTTTAAAAAATTTACCTTCTTGTTGACTAGCCAAGTAACACCTTCTGTGCAAGGAGGAATAGTGAGTGAACCCTTGTACTCATAGTAACTTTCTCTATAAATATTATTAGTAATATACTTTGGATTAATCATGCCCAAACTCCTCTCTTCACCTTCTTGATCTATCATGGATAATATATGTCCCCTCAACTATAATCAATAATCACAAAAAAAATAAATCAAAAAGAATATAAGAGTTGAGTATATATCGAAAGGAAGTGTTGGAGCAACGGTAAACACGATTAAGAAATCACTGAAAAATGTTTAGTGGTTATTTCCACTGGTATTTGATTGAAACGGTATGAGAATTTGGGCTTGGGACTTTCATGTTGGAGGTTTCAAGTTCGAAACCCCTTGCCAACGAAAGCAAGGGGATTGCCTTCTGGGTCGAGCTCGTCGCACCGGGTTTGCCTAGTGCGGGTTACCTCTCTTATGTGGTTTGCGAGCTATTGCATAGGAGTGGGGTTTTTACCCTGTGCGCATTCAAAGAATAGCGGATGCGGGTTTCCCTTGTCATAAAAAAATACGGAAGTTTCCCACTATTTCAAATGAATTTTTTTTCCACTATGTATTTTCCTACTAGTAATAAAAAAATATTACTTGTATAATATTTGCTTAATTAAAATTAATTTAAATCGAGAATATGATTCATGATAATTCATATAGTCAAACTTAATTTATTTGAAATTGAGGTGCAGTCATTATATTAACAAAAACTTAAACTCTCATCCCCTTTTTATCCTCACAGAGTACTTTATACTCTTTTTTTTAGGTTCAACTAAATTAAATTTGGGTCGATAAATTTATTTATTATTGACAATAAATAGATTTAGTAAAAAAAAAATACTTACTATAAAAATAAATGGATCTGGTTTGCCAAATTTGTAAAGGACAGCATTGACAACAATCTTTTTATTCACCTGCTCCTGGTGAACCATATGCAATTCCAAGGCATACCTATCATTCAAATCATACCAAAAAAATAATTAAAGTAGACAAAAAGGTCACAAAAATAATTTTTTTTACATTTAAAAATAATTTATCTTTATTCTTAATGAATAATTTATAAGATATAAATATTTATAATTTATTTTTTGGCTCAAGTATTAAAGTTCCCTCATAAAGAAAAACTGCTCCAACATAAAAAGTAATATTAAATTTAAAATATATTCTCTTAAACATTAAAACGATCTTGAAAAAGATTATATATCAAATCAGATACAAAGATAGCAAATAAATAAAGAGAAGGATTCAGTGAAATATTATTTATTTCAATATTTATATGTAATTACCTTATAAGTTTTATAAGTTATCTGACTGTGAAAATAATTTTACATTATTAGTTGGTGAATAAAAAATAAATTTTTGATGTGTGTTAATTAATTATTATTAAGGTTAAAATAATTAATTAAAAAAAGTAGTAGCTTAGTTGATTGATTAGTTGATCTTTCACTTTGTTGGTAAGAGTTCAATCCTGCATCTTGTAATCCCTTTTCCCTACCTCATTTTTAAAAAAATAATTTTATTGTGAACTGCTAAAATAATAAATAATTTAAGATAATTATTTTTAAAAATAACAACAGATAATTTTAAACGAATGGAGTAAAATATTATTGGTACCTTCTACCATTAATAGTATGTTCAGATGGTGAATGCCAGTGAATTTGTATAAGAGGGTAGTTTGTGTCATTCATCAAAATTGATCCAGCATCCCCATGCCAATGCAACTGCATAGATATAAAAATAAATAAATTATACTATAATCATAAGATCATAGACGGATTCAGAATTTAAATCATATTATTTCAAATTTGGGATTTCATTGCAACTAATTTGATTCTTTCGATTTGTTATTAATTATTCGTAGTTATCTGATGAATCCATGGACTTATAACTTGTTGTGACAAAAAGATGAAAACGAAAATCTAAAAATATACCAAAAGACACAAAAATTCAATATTTTTCGATCCCCAAATAATAGTACAAGTAAAATTCACAAATAGTCACGTTTCACCCAATGATAGATTTTTCAAAAATCTTGAAAGGAAACTTTCGGTTGAAATTTGAAACTTCAAGACAGTGACTATTTTTTAGTAGTCAATAAGCGCTAGTTTTGCCTAATAAGTACTCACCGACTTTTTTACATAGAGTTTAGATTTTGTTCACTGACAGGATATATATATAAACAATAACGTATAGCCGATTTTATCCCTCTCTCGAAGAGATAGAAAAGTTATTTTCAAAAGACTCGAGTTAAGTGTAGCAACTCAAAATATTTACAAAAATGGTAATATAGCAATTGAAAAACATATCAATGAATAAGGAAAGTTATATCATTTAAAGAAAAAAAACAGTAACAACAACGAAATAATATGATTACTGATTTGCTAATAATATTGAATCTTTTCTTGATATCACTTGTAATTTGTAAAAGAAGAAAGAAATAAGTAACAATCAAAATCAATTAATTAAAGCAATTAGAATATTCTAAAAATGGTGAATATCTTTAATAAAAAAATTAAATACTTACTGAAATATCATGTCCTCTATTTCTTATAGTAGAATTAGTTGGCTTGTAGTGTTTCATATGACCCAATTTTCTCATATTTTTGACTCTACAACTTGAAATATCAATTGGAGATTGCATTTTCCCATTCTTGCAAGTTTCCCATTCTTTATTTAGATCTCCCCATTTACTTGGTCCTTTCTTACTCCTTTCATTATAATCAAACTTCACCTCATCCTTAATTTCTACACATCAAAAAGGTCAAATTAGTGTCAACATACATCAAGTAATGGAAATTAGAAAAAAATAAAAAAAAGAGTAGAAGAAACATTTGAATATGGAGAGCAGGCAAATCAGAATCTAGAGTCAGTGAGTTAAATAAAAAAATTATATCGTTGGCCACTTTCTTGCATGTTTTTGAAAAATTGAAATAGCTTTAGATCAGTTTCAAATTTGACTATTGAAATTAAAGGATAATATCATAGAGTTTCACACTCGTGAAAATTGAAACTCCGTGAATTATAAATGGGGTTGAAAAGTGACTATTTTCGGATTTGACCCCCATAGTTTGAAACAAAAATAAAAGATTTGATTGAATCCATGCACAAAGTCCCTTTTAGAATAGGCTCTGGAAATAGGAAGAAGAGGATAAAACGTATATAATGAGTTCATCTGAACTCAATAGCTTTGGTTTTGATTCTGTAGATGAATTGAGAAATAGACTAAGCATGTATATATTAAAAGTAGCATAATTGGATTAATCGTTACAAGAATGATATTACTTACCACCACCTTCATTTTTTTTATGACTAATGGATGTTGCATTCAAAAATATAGACAAATGGAGGAATGATCCAAAAATAATTAAAATTAAGTTGTAACTTTGTTTCTTCATTTTGAGAAAGATGATGATTAGAAAATTTGTTTGAAGTGATAAGTGAAAAAAACAACACATATTTAAAGGAATATTATATTTGTAACTACTTCTCTAATAATAGGAAAAAAATATATAGATATTGACTTTATCCATTATTATTGACAAACATTCCAAAAAGAAGGAGAAGAGAAAATCTTTTATAAATGTTTTACTAAATTAAGAAAATCACAATCTTCATAAACAATTTCTTAATATGTTTGAATTATTATTTTACCTTTGATGTAAAATTAAATCTAGACAATATCCCCTAGTTGTGCTTGTGGTCTTAATTAGTTTATTAAACTGATTTGCTAATAATGATGTAATTAAGATTAGTCTACGTGTTCTTCTAAAGTTGGGACATATTCCAAATTGATATTATATATTTCTTTTAACATCCTCTAAATAAAATTAAAATAAAAAGTTTTTAAAAAAATATATATACACTAGAATAAGGTGAACTTTGTATTCTCCTCTCAAAATTTCTAGTTAGTATTTCTTGTTTTATATTACTCATTATTTTATAATAAATATATGTGATACTTAAAAGGTAAAAATTGAAATTAGTTTCACAGTTATTGAGTTCCCATCAATATTATTAAAATCTTGGACAATTCTCATTTCAAAGTTAGCTATAGTATCCAGTCAAATCGAATGGTGTCTTATGTAGTGTCACTTGAAATTTTCATCGATCATTCCTTTGGGGTTTTAGTAAAAAGCCCTTCCTTTATTTCTCTTACGATTTATAGACGTTTTAGATCATGACCTAAATATCCTTATTGGACAAATTAAAATTTTTATGATAAATATTAAATCAAAATCTAAAATTTTAGTAAATTACTGAATTATTAAACAATCATATAATATATTTTTTTCTATAGTTGAAAAATATTAAATAAATACTAAATCCTACTATACATGGGACAACATATACAGTGGACGATTGAAAACTCTTTTAAGGAAAATCCCAAAATACTTATTGCCTCTATATGCAACTTTTGAGCAATCAAAAAAATTGTTAGTAAATTTATAATTATATTTTCCCTATGACAATAGTGAAATTTATCGACGAGAGTAAAAAAATACAATTTTCTTATATATATATATATAAATTTAAAAAAAAGGTAAGATTATCTACTAGTTAATACTAGCAATATTTTAGAATCTTAAATTAAATTATCAATTCTTCATATTACAAAATAATTTTTCTACAAAAAGATTTAAGGTAATAATCGTAAATAAATGACTAACCTTACATCAACTTGAATTAAATCTTCCGATATAAATAATAATACTATTCGTGAAATACTTTATATCTTACAAAGAAAATGACTATTTTTGAATTTGACCAATAGTTTGAGCTGAAAATAATAAAATTGATCAAATCCAACAAAACTTGTGTTAAATCTGTCTTAGGAGTAGAAAGAAGCCGATGTAAAATATATGATATGAGTTCATCTAAACTTTAGTTTTGATTTTGTATATGAAATTATGGATCGAGAAATATAAAACTATAAAACAGTAATTAACATGATCAAATTATGAGTTCAATGACAAATAAAATTATCCAAACGTACTCATTCAAATTTTGAGTATGCTTTTAGGATGAGGTACAAATAAAACAACTTACCACTTTCATTATGATGGACCAATGTTGCATTCAAGAATAATGGCAAATAGAGGAGTGATACAAAAATAATCAAAATTGAGTAGTAGTTTCTTTTTCCCATTTTGAGATAGATGATGATTAGAAGATTTACTTGAAGTGATTAGTGAAAAAAACACATATTTAAAAGAATTTGAGTAACTACTTTCATAACAATAGGAAAAATGTAATATTGACTGATCCATTATGATTAATAAATATATCAAGAAAGATTTTTTGTCTTGTGTTTGTGGTCTTAATTAGTTTATTGATCTTATTTGTTGGCAATAATATGATTTTAGTCTGCCACATGTTTTTCTGTTGGGATATATTTCAATTTTTTTTAAATATTCTCTAAATAATTTTCTTTTAAAAAGGAAAAAGATTGAAAAATATATAGATTTGAAGACACTAGAATAAGATGAATTATGCACCCCATTAATATTTTGGAACCTTCAATAAAACTATACACATATATAATGGTATTTGTAATTCTACAAGAGATATCAATAAAGTATAAAGTTACACCTGAATACACTTAAATAAGTTGAACTTTGCATTCCCCTCTCCTTACCTATTTAGTTTGTATTTTTTGTTTGAGAAAAGACATAAAGTTATCATTAAAATTGTCTCAGATTTTTTAAAAGATATCTCAATTTTGCTTACACCATACTTTGATTTGCTCCTGGTCCCTCTAGCCCTGGTTTTGTTGACTTCATTGTTGCATACACCATACTTTGATTTGATGAAGAAGACAAAGATGTAGATGCAACTTCAATTTTCTTTAAAGAGGATGTGAGCATATTTCAATGGAAAAGAAGTGAGAATTTGAAAAAGAAAAAAGAAAAGAAATGGAAGTGTTTTTGTTAAGATTCAGGTCGGATTATCCTCACTTTTATTAATATTTAAATTTAATTGAAATGATCAAAGGGGTGAGCATCACACACGTCTTCATAATGAGAAAATAGGCCAAAATGGTCTTTTTGCAAAGGTATTCAATACTTTTGTGGGGTAATAGACGTCCACAAATTAAGTTAAGATATTTTCTTTAAAATACAAGACAATTTCAGTGGTGACTTTAGGTCTTTTCTCTTCTTGTTTTATATTATGCATAATAATTTATAATAAATATGTAATATTCAGAAGATAAATTGATATTAATTTGATAGTATTTGGGTTTTTATCGATATTATTTAGGGATGGAAAAATCTTTTTATAAGATCTCGGACGATTATTATTTTAGAGTTAATTTTAGAACTCAAGTTAGATCCAAATATTCATGTCTTATAATAGTATTATGTGAAACTCTCATCGTTTATCACTTTTTGGGACAATTCTTTTGTAAGTGGTTCATCTTTTATGTCTCTTATTTTTGGATCTTTCAAACTATGATTTAAATTTTCTTATTGAATAAACTGATTTTTTTTTAAATATTAAGTTATAGTCTAAAATTTCATAAGTTATTGCATTATTAGATAATGGGGTAATGTTTTATCTTTTTATAGTTAAGCAATATATAAATAAATAATAAACCCAAAGCTAACATTATATTAGTTTTTAAAAATTTGAAATATTTATCAAAAAGTTTGCAGTGTTTTTAAACAACTTTTTACGTTAACTACTTCATTCAAATTACTTGTAAAATGAGCTTTGATATTGCATTTTCCCTTAATTTGATACTCCAACAATAACAAGAACAATAATATATTTAGTGAAATCTCATTAAGTGAGGTTTGAGGAAGGTAAAGTGTATGCAGATCTTATCACTACCTCGTGGAGGTAGGGAGGTTGTTTTCGAAAGTGTAACACCCCGTATCCTAGATAGACCAAAAATGCAGATTTTGAGAAGTTGCAGGTGCAACTTACGGTCACCATCCACGGACCGTAGATCAGACCACGGTCCATGCTGGTGGTCCGTGGTTTACCACTGCAGCCCCTCCCCAGA
>JAJOOO010006510.1:0-16587 GCA_029582685.1 Solanum piurae | reverse complement strand
ATGCAACAATTAAACTGATATTGATGCATTAATAACTGAGGCATGTATAACTGAATAACTGAAATATCTGACCTAGCATGTGTAATTCAAGAACTAAAGAAATACATAGCTAGGGTTCTAGAATTCATGCAATAAACTGAATATTAACATACTAATCTGATTTGGATTATTCTAACAGCTAAGAATCCAATAATTCTAACATTCAAGAAATCCTAGGTCTAGTCATAATAAGGGAATCAAGAAACTGACTGAAAACTAGGGATCTAATGGGTGAAAGGAACCCACTAGTGGAATCCCACGCACCTGGTGACGAATTTTACGGAGAAATCCTTTGATTTCTGGGCTGGAACTGAAGAAAACTACTGCGTTCTTGAACTAGGGTTCTTGACTTCTTTCTTCTCGTAGCGTTCTAATTTTTCTAAGTTTGATTAATGATTTGACGTAGGTAAGTTCTAGTTATGTTTCTAGGCTTAAACTGACTAAAACCTCATAATTTAGGGTCTAAACGACGTAGCTTAGGGGTCCAACGAAATAGGAAAAGACCAAAAGACCCCTGAATTAACTGCCGTCGGAGTGATCGATGGACGGGACCTACGGGCCGTAGGTCAATCTACGGTCCGTAGATTGGAGTCGTAGGTCAAGTCTGCCCGACAGGGCTTCGCTAAAACGAGCATAACTTCTTACTAGGTGGTCGGATTTTAGCAAACTTGGTGGCGTTGGAAAGAGAATTCAATTATCTATCATATAATAGGTCATGGGACACATAAATCCTTTTGTGATAAGAGTTATGACCATTTGAAGTTGACCCGATCAATAATTTTTATCTAACTGGCTGCTGACCTTCATCTTCGATCAGACCTACAGACCGTTGATCGAACGATGGTCCATGCTGGTAGACCGTAGTTCATTTCAGAGGCTGGGTAAAGGAGTCTTGATCCACGGACACAGATCATGGACCATGGTTTGACCTACGGACCGTGGGTCTGTCCGTGGGTCGAGACTTAGCCGATTTTCTGAGCTGGGTTTGGAGAGGGGTTGCTGTGGTGAACTATGGACCACCAGCGCAGGCCGTGGTCTGACCTACGATCCGTGGATAGAAACCGTGGTTGCACCTGCAACTTCTCAAAATCTGCATTTTTGGTTTGTTTCGGATACATGGTGTTACAGTTAAGGTTAGGTGCCAAGTTAGGGGTCAAAAGTGTGGTCTTTGATCCTAGTTAAGGGTAGGGAGTCAGGTTCCAAGTAGGGTTCTTGGTCTTAGGTTAGGATCAGGAGTTAGGTCTTAGTTTGGAGTTAGGAATCGAGTCTCGAGTTAGAGTTATGTCCTGGGTCTTGGGTTAGGAGTTGGGAGTCAAGTATCAGGAGTCGAGTACTAGGTTCCTGGTTGCGGTCAGTATTGGGATTCAGGTCCTAGGTTAGGATGGAGAGTTGGGTTCTTGGTTGAGGTTGAGATTCAGATCCCTGATCTGGGTAGGAGTTTGTTCTCGGGTTAGGTTCGAGAGTCGTATCCCGAGTTAGATCGGATGGTGAGGTTGAAAGAATAATGTTTAAAGTTTTTGAATTTTGGATACTAAAGTACGCGAGAATCATTTTATCCAATTTATATTTTACCCAAATTATTTTTACTCTTATTTACATAAGTGAATTGTAATCCAATCCATTTTTGTTCAATCAATTTTCAATTTGTCCAAATCTGAATCCTCCTATTTGTCATCCCTAGTCAATCACCCAATATGATAGAGTAGTTAAAGTTCCAACGTCTAAATAATTAATTTGTACTAATACAATTTTATATATTTGCTAGTTATATAATAATATATATTATATGTAATTATATATACTTTGGTACAATATTTAATATGGGAAAATCACCCAAGTGTCTCATATTTAAAAAAATATTTACCATCTATAGCAATATAATAATTTTAAGCATATATAACAATTCTCTCTAATTAATCCATGCTATATTCTCTCCCCCAACGTATTTCTCAGATTTGGCTCAATAATTCATCGGTTTTCTCTCCGATCTCTCACTAGTGATTTGCTCCACAATTAGCGTAATAATTTCCTTCTAGCTTCTTACCCACGACTTCCTACAACTTTATTACTGCAATTTTTTGGAAATCTATGATCTGTATTTTTAGTTATTGCAGAGTTGTGAAGTTTAGATGAGTGCAAATTTGAATCAATTAAAGAATTGTGATTTTTGAGTGCAGATTTGTAATTACTTATTGTATATTTACAATTCGCTGATATTTATATAAATTCAAACAAATACTTTGAAAATTTGAAGGTTTGACATTTTGAAGATTTGAAGGTTTGAATGTTTGATGGTTTGACGTTTTGAAGATTTTTTATTATTTATACAAGTTTAATTCATTATGCCCAATTACACTTTCTTTGTCCTACAATTTTTATTCAATTGTAATTCAGTATAAAAGTTTATTGATGTCTCTTCATTTGTTACGATTAGATTTCTTGTCTAATTTATTAAAAATACATACCAAATACTATATATATTAACAAAACCCAATATCAAAAAGTTCAATTTCAATATGATATTCAATATTTACCTATACGGACTCTATCTAACTAGGTGTAAATAATTATTTTTCCTAAACTAGATAAAGAGGGTCAAGGCTGGACCATCACCTCAAAATAATTATTTTTCCTAGTGGATATTGTGGGGGGTTTAGAGATCTAGGTTTATCACTCTGCCATTTGATTTCTTGTACATGATCAATTATTTTCTTCACTTTAAAATTAAGTGTTTTAGTTTGATTAGACATGAAAAGTTTATGAGATAAAGGAAAATTTTAAAATTTTAAATTAAAATATGTGTAGTTTTTTAAATCTCGTGATCTTAAACTTATCACATAGAATATTGAAATTGAAAAACTTATTTTATATATATATATATTAAGAAAATACGTTAAAACACTTAAATCAGAACGGAGAAGTACTAATTAATAAGAGGAGTTAGTAGGGCAATATCCTATCCTACCCTTTAGTTTGGGAATAGCACTTCATCACCGCTGTATTACTACTTTTCATGCCTTTTTGTTGTTAAAACAAATACTAACTATCTTGTCACGATCATGAATCATGATGTCACCTATCATAACCCATCAGTAGCCAATTCATATTCTGGAACGACAAGTAACACGCGTATTGGATAGAATAAACAATCAACAAGAGAAATATAAAGTAATTCTCGATACATATATAACAGAAAAAAGAGAACAATAATATATATACAAACCAGAATAAAAGTTACAATTAATCCCACGGTCGGGTAGTCGAAAGTACAAAACTACTAAAAAGAGTAAAGGTCCCAAAAGTGGACAAAAAAAGAATATACTTGTCTCGTATAAAAATAAAACTAGACAAAAGTAATGCTGGCGGCTGGCACACATATATGCATCAAGAAAACAGATGCAGAGTACAATATGATTACCAAAACAACGGATATCCAGTAGGCATCATAGGCCGACTGAGCTTGTAAAGTAAACACAATATGAAAAGCAAGAAAGTAAAAGCAACTAGAGCTCACAAGAACGAAATGATAACAAATATCCTAACTATAAAGCAGACGAGTCTAGAGCAGGACAAACAGTAAAGTAAACAACTAACTATAACCTAATTATACCTCCATAAGCCCACAATTGAAAGTAAATAACTCAATCGAACCCCCATAAGCCCGATGGGTACAAACCAAATCTAAGGAAACTACTAGCTAAGTCACGAGATATTCCAGAACAACATGGCCCTCTACAGACTCGAACCGCAGTAAAGACAACCTAAAGAACCCAATAGAATCACCTAGTTAGGACTCGAACCTGACTAATAGAAGTGACGTCCGTACTTTAACCATGGCTAATAGGGATACACATGGGCCTGGAACCCAGGGCCAATATGATAGGCATGCACATAAACCTCGAACCACGACTAGTGATCAAGACACAGACCTAGAATCGTGGATAATAAACTCCAAAAGTATCGAAATTCCTGCTCTTCCTCATACAGGACCACACCATAAAGTGCAACCATCTTCTGAGCCACCAGGGACTATTTCAGCTCCAAACCCAAGACCCGATCCAATATATCCTACAAGGTTCAAAATTGCAAAAGAATCCACCTGGATCAAATCATAAGGGAAGTTATGGATGAACTGTCACTAGCGCTAAGTTATCATCTAGATAAGGATCTTACTATCAGACCCAAGTCTGCTATATTAGTCTGCATGAAGCTAAGTCATTCAAAGTGACGTCAGAGAATCTTTAAGGCCTATCATCTTTAAAACGCAACTCTTAAGGCAATTACTAGTCATGTCTAGGCTAAGGCCAAGAACAACTAACAACAACAACAACAACAATATGAAAACCACAATGCGTGATCTAATCAACACAACTAAATATGCATGCTGAATTCCTTGAAAAATTGAAAAATATTCCTAAGGCAGGATTTCTAATCACTAAACATGACACAACTACAAGCACATCCCAAATCTAGCTAAACAACATGCATTCACAATCACAAGACCGATAAGTCGTAGCCTACCTCAAAGTTTGACCATGCGCACTTCAAATTCACAAATATAGTTGTTTAGACACCAAAATTAAAACAATTGAAGATTGCCCCATAATCGAGTAAAAAATAGAATTTTGGGACCCACACCAGAAATTTCAAAATTAACTCCATCAATTGGTCCCAAATGGATCAAGAAACTTGTGCCTCAGAAACGGGCACAATCCGAACCTTAAAACAGCCCCAAAAAACACATGCAACAATAAGAATCAAAAGACACCATTAAAGTCTACGAAGAGAGGTTCGGGACGAGAATTTACCTCTTAGATGAGTTTCTTATGACTCTCCAATGGTCCCAACACGAAGCCTCACAAATTCCCGACAAACAGAAATAAGAATCACCCAAATTGGAGCTCTAGAACTCGAGATATCAACTTTTTAATTTTGGAAGTTAAGCTAAAAAATGGGACTGGTCTTATTTAGAAGACTAGTAAATTGACTTCAATGGACGTGGGCGCCAGTCCACGATAGTGGTAGTCAACAACATTAGTTCTACTTTGTCCCTTCTTTGCGAATGTGGGAGGCTATCCGCGAACGCAAAGGTCGAGGTCACTCCTCTCCGCGATCGCACATCCTATCCAGCGAATGCAGTGGCCAAAGCGCTTGGTCTCTGCAGATGTGACACTAGGCTCGAAAATGCAGAGACCAAAGTCTCTGGTCTCCGCGAATGTGATGCGAGGCGCACGAACGCGAACATCAAATGGTGTTGCACCAACCCACATTTGGAAGATGCAAAATTCCTCGATAGGGGCTCATAATTTGTTTAGAACCTCGTGCATGAAAATGAAAATTCTATCCCACCAAATTCGGTATATCGGACTCAAGGACATGTTAAAACTTTCAATCGAGGTAGCCTGAAAGAAAAGTGGGTCCCACTCTCAAACTTCATTTTAAGCCAAATTTTATAAGGTAGCTTGGAATGAGCTCAGAAGCCTCGAGACCCTAGCCAAAGGTTCTTCTAGACCAAACTCGAAGTTCCAGGCTAACAAAATCATCATAAATGTATTCTATGGTCATTTACCTGAAGTTTTGTCCAAAGTCAACCGTTTAACTTCAAAAGCTCCAAAACACATAAACTTAAAAAAATAATCAAATGAGCGATCAGGTGACCGAACTGTCAGTCCTAGCAAGTCATAGATGACTTGTGGTCGCTATAGAAGCTCTAAACACCGAAAATACTACGTACCAAAAAATTAAGAAAATTCAACTATAATCTTGTGATTAATGAAATTATTTATGAAGGATTTCTTTTTTATCCATTGTATTCTAATGTTTTCTAAAAATTTATATTTTTATTTTATATTATTTATAATTCATTTCCTTCTCATTATCAACCTTTACTTTAGGTGATTCTATGCAATTTTTCGTATTATCTAAAAGAAATACATTAGTATAAATTTGTTAGTATTCTAATTTTTAAATTAAAGTAGAATTCATTGTTGAATAAAGTTATGGAATTATTTTAAATCATATTTATGTATGTTATGTTGAAATTTGACATAAGAGTACTAAGTTAAATTTTTTGTTTTGAATTTAGAACTTATGTTATATTTTCAATTTCATTTGTTTTAGGAGCATTGCCTCGATATTTTACATTGCAAGCTATTTCTTTTAAGTTAGACTTGATGGATTATCTTTTTGCAAAATATTTTATAATTTTATGACATTATATTTATAATATTAATAATTTTGTCAAACAATCATTTCATGATGCTCATAGAAATTTTGTATTTTTAGTTTTTATGATTAATTTAATTTAAATATACTAAATTGAAAATATAAATCAATTATTTTTTTACAATATTAGTTAAGAACATATGTTTATTAATTAATATATTTTCAAAAGACAATATATATCTTAAATATTCAATTCAATATCATTTATAAAGGGCAATTTATAAAGGCCCTTATTTGTCTGATATAAATTTTTAATTTTAAATAATTAATTTTTATTTTTAAAATTCAATATAACCTTATGATCATTACACTTGTGCAATCAAATAGTACACTTATAGTTACATTGTGGCAAACAAATAGCATAATTACTAGGTTGTGTAATTAGTAGGCTAAATTACTAGCCTAATAATTACACCAATGTCAGTTACCTTGATGGTTTTCCTAACATACCCTTAGGTGTCTTTTAGAGTAACTTGTGAATAACAACATAGTCCTAGCACTTCAATAGAAAATGCTTCTCTAAATCATCATCAAAATTTGAGGATGTTTCAGAATTACCTTTATTCTTAAAGAGCAGCAGCACATTACCACCATCAATATATTCCTAGAAGTTCATGCATAGATAAGAATTCTTCAAGAATAACTTATCCAATTGCCCTTAATAAGGATGATGACTACTCATTATCGTATAGAATATATGTAGTCATTGTCCTCATCAAGGGTAATATGATAAGTTATTCTTGAAAAATTATTATATGTTGATGCGCTACTAGGAACATTGGTGGTGGTAATGGAGTGTTGTCTTTAAGAATAATACTAGGTAATCCTGAAATATTCTCAGAATTTTGATGGTGCTTTGGAGATGCATATTCTATTCAAGTGCTAGGAATATATATGTTGTTGCTCACATGCTGATCTTGGAGAAGTTTAATATTTCTCCCCGAATCGGATTTTCTGAGGAACATATCGAGAGAGAATTAGATTTGGTTAGACACTGTGTGGTTAGTAAACTCCGACCATCGTCTCAGTGAAGTAGCCCATAGGTATGGGATACAAACGATTAAGAGTTCGTGCTTAAAAAAAAGGTATGTATTAACTGTGTGTGGAATCTATCCTGACTTTCAAGTAGCGCTTGATTGAGGGTTGAACCCCAAATCTCCACATATTCTTCTGTCACCATTTGGAAACTTTGAACCTATTGTTTCAAATGGATCACTACATTTCCTAGAGAAAATTTAGAAACGGCCTTGTGTGTCCATAACTCAAAATAGGTGATCCAACGATTGTCACCGCTTGACTAAACATACTAATAGTCACCGAATTCATATGAGCTACTGAGGAGTAAACAACAGTAAAGGGAGAATCCTAAAAAGGAATTAAATCTAAAAATGAGCAAGTTCATCAAAAAATATATATAAACAATCAATCAAGGAGGAAATGGTGAAAAGATCAAAGAAGGCATAGACAATAAGGCATTTGCAAAAGGAAAAAGTAGAGGTGACAACTACTTTATAAATTTTTAACTTTGATATTAATGTATATCCATCAAACTATCAGACGAAAGACAACTTGTTCTCTCAATAATATAAGTTTATGGGTATATATAAATTATTTATCAGGTCAACATTATTAGAATATTAAAACAATCAAATCTAATTTACTTAATTAGTAGTAAATCTAATGAACCAAATTTCTCATCAGAAAGCCACTATTGACATCAGTACAATATAAACAAAGGAGAAAAATGACCACAAACATTTTCTGATGAAACACAAGGAATATACAAGTAATATGCTGCTATTGATAAATGAATTTTAGTTTATTAAAATTAAACACTAATTAAGGCTACCGCGTTATTTTTAAGAGTGAATTTTAATAAAATATCGCGTCATTGTTTAATGTAGGTCATACTATTTCTGTTATTTCTTAAGATAGAAATGGTTTAAGAATATATATCTTACCAAATATAAATACTTAATCCTATAAAAATAAAATGAACCACTCGTTACTTATATTTTTAGTTTTTGGATTGGGAAAGCTGAATTGTATATATCTCAATTATTCAATGTTGAATTAACAACTCATTCTTTAGAAAGATTATATTTTGGATCTAAGAAAAATTTAAGTTTAAAGACATAATATTATAGTCAAGTATCTATTAGATTAGATACAACGACTAAAACTGAAATGTTTTTTAAAGTGTGAATCTTTTAAAGAAAATGAAGTATTTGCAAGAGATAGTATCATTAGAGCACTAAGGACTGAATAAACAGTACATCACCAAATAAAGAAAAAAGAAGAAGAAGAAGAAGAAAGAACTTACAACATGGTGACTCATTGATTCAATTCTGAAAAGTCCATGAAAAGGATTTATGTTGGAATTGAATTCCGTCATTGTCACTGTAATCAACATCCTCTGCAGTGTTATGAATGCATTTCATCTCAGCGGCAATAGGTTGAGTTGTGTTTAGAACGGGTGAATGAGAGAGATTGTTAAAATATTATTTTTATAGGAGGGGCAAGCGACTAGGGTTTTCTAAAAATTGGTAAAATCATTATTAAAGTTTGGTTTGCTCCTAAATAGAGTTGGTAGTTTCAGCCCATATTTGTAAAATCGGTCCATTTAATCCACATTTTAATGAGCCGGATCACTTATATTTCAATTGGGTAAAGTGGGCTTTAGTTTAGTGTTAATTAGCACATAAAAATACGGACAAATATGGGTTAAATATGGGTGTCCATATACGTACTTATATTGAATTCTAGATCTCGGATTGGAAGTCAGGGTCAGGTCTTGAGCCACAGTTGGATGAAAATTAGAAGTCCATTCCAGAGTAAGGATCAAGGTCATGTCTTGAGTCTTGAGTCAGGTATCTAATCTTGAGTCGGTAGATGTGATAGCCCAAACATTCTATAAGACCCCATAACATAAAGTACGTGTGCGACTTATAAATGTTGATGGATTAGGGTTAGATCCGTAGAACAAGGTTTTAAATGGGTGATTATATCAAAGATAAATAGTATTTTTCTATAAGTGTTAGACCAGAGTTAGATGCCAAAGTAAGCATTGGAACAATAGTACAAGTTGAAGGTTTCATTATGATGAATTATTTCATATAATCTTGTATATGGTTTGACTTGGGATGCTCATATATCCTAATATCTAAGGTTTTAGGGGTCTATTATATATAAAATTAAATATGTTTGAGTTTAGTTTCTAGCAAACAAAACCTCACGTCAATCGACTTCAGAGTAAAATGATATGTGTATTTTACTACAGACTATGCAAAGGCCAAAATTGGCCGTGATGGGCACGTGACAACCATATGTTAAGTTGGTCTATACATATTTATTGAGAAAGTTATGATTTGAATTCATTAGATACACGTCCTAAGTCCATTTTGGAAGCTTCTCTTGGGTGGTTCTTCAATCCCTCCCCTCTTCTAAAACCTTAGGTAAGAAATCAACCAAGAATTAAGTATAACTCTTTAACCATGCCTAGAATCCACTCAAATGCCGCTTTGGATAAAAGAGACAACCCTCTCTCAAAGTTAAGCCAAGATTAAAAATCTGTATTTTCTTCAATTAAAGTATGCATATGTCCTCTACTCTAATATATATGATTTTATCAACGCTCTAGATATATTCTATGGGTAGGACTCGCAGGAGGTGTTAGAAAGTTGTGATTACAAGTTTCTCCCATTGTGATTGATGTATTTAGCGAGGAGGGAGTGTGTGGAGAGATATGATAGTTATTGTTTAATATGATGGACCCATATAAGAACATGGTTGATTTGATTGTCTCGCGAGCTTACGCTTATGTTGTGTTTGTTGAGTTGATGAGATGACTTGGATGTATTGTGTAACTTTTTGAAGTTTCATTGTCATTGGCTGTTGTTTGAGATTCAAGGAGCAATGTATCATAAAATTGTTGTAATTTTCTAAATGACTAGAATCAAGGTATGTAAAGTCTTCCAATCAGTTTTGCATGAATCATCCTTTTAACTAGAATTAGGTTTCAGGTTTATTCTAGCCCTATCTTTTATTGCAGTAGAGTATATGGTTAGTTTTTGTTCTTACATACCAGTATATCATTTTTATAGATACATAATATCCTGAGGGCACTACATTTCATGTTGCAGGTTCAGGTAGAGGCCCATATCGACTTCTTTAGTAGGAGGTTGTTGCTTTTATCATTTAATTGGTGATTAAACTCCATTCATTCTAGATCTGTTGAGACAAATATTTTGAATCAAGTTATGTGTATGTACAATTACGGGTAGGTTGGGGCCTTGTCTTGGATATGAGATATTTTGCATACTCATAAAGGCTTGTAGATGTGTGATATATATCTATGTTGGGTATGGCCTTGTTGGCCTTGTTATTAGCTATCTATCACGATCTTGTACATTTTTGCCTTGCTTTATATTTATTGTTTCTAAGCTCATTTTTGCGGAACTTTTGATCTGCTAAATACTTTATGAGCTTGGCCTTGCCAACTTTGAATTTTTTGCATGTTGTGTTGTTAGAGTTTTTGATTGTTATATTTAGAGGACTTGTTACGTAGTCTTAGACATCCACTAGGTTTATAAGAGATACACTCAATTTTGGTTCCCTCTTCCTTTTGGACCTTCGGGTACTAGTCGTGTCTCTCCTAATTTGGGGTGTGATAGTCGGATCATGGGTAAGGGATGGGATTAGAAGTCCGATTCAGTGTCTTATCCCATGTGTGTATTTGGGAGTCGAGGCTTAAGTTTGGTTTGGGAGTCTCATCTTGTTTCAGAATCGGTAATCAATCTCGAGAGTTAGATCTTCAATTTTGGTTAGGATTGACAGTCAGGTCCCTGTCCAGAGTTAGTTCCTAGGATGAGGTCAATATTGAGAGTCGAGTATAGGCTTGGGGTCTAGATTCATGTCTTAGGTCAGGGTTGGGGTTAGGTGTTGTTTTATTTAAAAATAATTATTATACTGGTTTTAGAGTCGCCACTTAATTTTTAAGAAAAATCAAGAAAACTGTTGTTTTCAAAAGACTAAAACAGAAAATCTAATGAAAACTTAAAAGGGGTTCGGGGTTCTTATTAGTGTTCTAGGAAGAATTTTAAAGCATCTAGAACACCCGTTAATGCGGTTATCTGACAATTAATTATTTGGCTAAAATAATCTAACTTGAATTGAGCAATTTTATAGTTAGGACCATTTTAAGGGAGAAAAGGGGAAATATTAAGACACTATATCAATTAAATACTTTGAAAAAATTAAGTTTTAAGGTAAAGGGAAATGAGTTCTTAATTAGTCGATTTTTTTTAGAAAATTGGTTCAGAATGACTATCTGTCGGGGAAATTAAATCGTAATAACCTTAAGATTAACAGCAAGCAATGACAAGTAAACAAATATAAAATGATAAAGTAAAGAGGGAAATTTGGGCCCAAGTCTGGTTTTTTGTCCGTTTGGGCCAGTACTTGGGCCTAATCTCATTTTGAGCTTTTGGCCCAATTCTTGCCACCTTTGTACCTGCCCTAAACTAAATTTTAAAATTTTATTTCTTTGAGCCTCAAGCCCATCTTCCACCTGTCCTAAATTCTAACAAGATAATGATAAATAAAATGACAAAGGCTTAGTCCCAGAATAACAAAATACAATATTTTGGAATAAAGAGTGGGCATTTGGCCATCTTTCTCATTCTCCTATCTATTTCATAATTTTTAACTCCGGGATCTCTTGTCGATTTTTAGCGACTGACTCAAAAGAGGGGAAATTGAGCCTTTATGGTTCTCCCGAAATGCAAAGGGAATGATGGGAGTTCATGGAGAACTCGGGTAGATTTCACATACAACATAAAAAAAAATATACATATATTAGCGTAATGCAAAATTCCTTCAACGAAAATTAACATCAATTTGCAGTACACAGTTACCATCCAAATAATATTTTAACATAATGACACATGTAGGTATTAAATGAATTATGCTCATTTTTACCAATCTCAATAGTAGCTTTACAAATATTTAACAACTTATATAAATGCATTAAATGAGTCAACAATTAAACTAATTCATGACAAATGTTACGGATCAAACCCACATTAATCAAGAAATTTGGAAACAAAATTCATGCCAATCTAGTGCTCCATTAACAGAAAGTGGACCCTTCTTAGACTAAGATAACAAGATCATAATCAGTATTGAAGCTACACTCATGCTAACAAACAAAGTAGTGAACATTCAAGCTACTGTTTCATATAAGTGCATTAAAAATAACTCCTAATAGTATAAACAAATTAACTAATTAACCTACTATGCAATGAGCATTACGGATGATTAGCATTATAACAAAATAATAATAAAAAATTCCTTCAACTTCCAAATTCCAAGAAAATGAATTAATAATGAAATATCATTCAAAACGAAAATAAGACGGAGACACAGGAAGATGAAAGCACGCTGAAAATCATAACACATATGATATAATATATCAAAACTGGTGAGCTTCAAAATTATGAGGGACAAACCAACGAAAATGCAAACCGAGAAATAGCATGCTCAACCATTGTTTAGACTAGGATAAAATTACACAAAACTAAACAAGGATTTTCAGCTAATGTTAGCAGGTCAACACAAAACCAATGACAAGTTCAACTCGGCGAATATAATGATGATAACGAAACAAACCGCTAGAATCTTTCAACACAAAGATTAACATACAATGAGTACTCCAAACTTAAATAAAACCCAAATCACTAACCTATGTTAAACTCAAAACTAACCTAAAATCTCCAATCCATGATATTGAAAGCATAAACACTAATGAATCTATTCAAACAGTAAAAAAAATCATATACAAGAGAAAACTAATAACTACAGTAACTAGCTAGAGCTAAAGTAAGAACAAAAATGAGCAATCATGAATCTTTGCAACCCAATATATGTAAATAATTTCATTAAACAAAACACCTCATCAACTGACCACAATACAACAAAAATAAAAGCATTGACACGCAAGACTTCAAAAATATGAAAGTCCGAATATATATAAAGCCTAATAAAACAGGACAGTGTGAGGAAATAAAGAGAATCGGGTTTACCTTTTTCGGAGCAGCGTTCTGGGAACCAAACGAGCTGGAAATAATAAGCTTTCACCACCAAAGCACGACTCAAAGAACCGTAAATGAACGAAACAAAACAACGAGAACAAAGACGGATCGAAATCTCCCTTCGGTCTCTCTGTAGTTTCAAAAAAAACTTTCGGTTCAAATGTATTTCTTTCTCTCAAATACCTGCTAAATCTTAATATTTTCTCCAACGCCTAAACAAGAACAAGAAGAGGTATTTATAGAAAAGGAATTGGGGTTCGAACTTTTTGGGGGGGAAAAAGAAGTAAAATCGGAATTCGAGTTCGACCCCAATTTGAAATATTTTCCTCCAAGGATGGGAAAGCTGCTCGTGGTACAAGGTTTCAACAAAAATCCCATGAAATCCGAACGAAAAGAGAGGGTGGATGGGTTGACAGGCGGCTGCTGCAGGACGCAACTGCAGGTATGTTCCTGTTGTTCCATCGATGAAGACGATGGAAACTTTCCGTCTATTTTGACGCGTGAAGGAAAAAAGTCTCGTATGGGTCGTTCACGCGTTCGGTCAAGTCGCGTTGCAGGACTGTTCTGGGTCACGTAAGCTGCTGGACTAGCAGATTCGCGTAGAAGAAGAAGAAGAAGAAGATGCGCAGGGATCGGGTCTCTGTCGGCTACTGTTTGTTGTATGCGTTGAAATTAAAAAGGAAAAAGGGGTTGGGTCGGGTCGAGATGGGCTGGGTTAAAGGGGATAAAGGGTGGGCTGGGAATGGGTTATTTGTTGCTGGAATTTGCTGGAAATTAAAATGGAATGGGGGGAAACGGACAAAGGGACTGGGCTGTCGAGTGGGTTTTGAGAATGGAGTGGAATTTGGGCCAAATTTGATTTTAAATTTGGCCTAATCAAGGAGCAAAGTTTTGGTTATATTTTGATTTTAAGAAATAAACAAATGGATCTCAAACTTGGCCAATGGGAATTAAGAAGTTAGCCAAATTAAATTTAATTGGTGAATTCGTCTAAAACAAAATAAGATGAATTAGTATAAATTAATTAACGAGCTTCTTAATCCTAAAAAATAAAATAATTAACTTAATTGTAAACTAATAATTCAGAATTATAACCATAATTTAGACTAAGCTAATTTAATAAAATACTTACTAAAATTAAAATCTTTTTGACAATATTTTCGAAATGTTTATAAAATATACTAATTATAAAGCAAATATATTACTTAAAAATTATAAAAATGACAAAATTAATTAAAAGTAGCTTGAAAAATATTTTGAACTTTATAAAACTAGTTATTTCAAGTCATTTGGAATTTAAGAAACTTGGGGATTAATCTATATTGTGGAAGTCCAAAATTGGGTGTCAACAGGTGTCAAGTCAATGTCAAAAGTCGGGTGTTAGATCTTAGGTCGGGGTTGGTAGTTAGATCCCAAGTAGGGGTCAATTCATGGGTCCTAGGTAAATATCAGGAGTTAGGTCCTAGTTGGAAGTCAGGAATTGAGTCTAGGGTCAAAGTCATGTACCAGGTCTTGTCTGGTAGTTGGGAGTTAGGTATCGGGTCCCTAGGTCAGGATTAAGAGTTTTGTAACACCCCAGATTTTTTTTTGAATTGAACCATTCTTCATTTTGAGTAAAATTTTACCGAGGAATTAAAATTTCTCATGTGTTTAGGTCACTAGATGTAGCACCTTGAGTTCGAGAAGGAATTAAATTGGAAATAGCAAAATCTGAAATTTTGCAAGTTAAGTTAAGTATGAGTTTTGGGTTGACTTCAAACGACCATAACTTCGAGCTCAGGATGATTTAGGTGTGATACCAGATACCGTAGGGAAGATCTTTGAATTGTCTTTCCAACACCGCCGAGTTTGCTAAGTTTTGAGGTCGGATGAGTGAGATATGGCCTTTTGAAGTTAGGCTGTCCAGTTAAGGAAAGTCAAAACCGGAAATAGTAAGGGGTATTTTGGTCTTTTCCTTACCCAATCAGATTTAATTCATTTTAGTAATATTTTAAGGATCTAATCCTATTATGTTCAGTTTATAATTATAAAATACACCTAGGGTTTTAGTTGAGAGTTCAAGAAGAGAAAAGAGGAGAGGATCAAGCGTTCGTCGAGATTCTTGCGTGTTGTAGCGGATTTTCGCCATGGGTTTAATCCCTAAGAGGTATGTAAGCTTCCATAGTGTTGGGTTTGTTCACCCACATGCCAAACAGGTTATTTTCAGCGCAAATTTCATTCTTGAAGTTGAAAGATTAGAGTTCTTGATAAGTTCTTGATAGGTGTTCTTGAAGTTCATTCTAAATCTTGTTGTGTTGGGTTTTGGATGATTTCTTGAGATAAAAGTGAGTTTTTTAAGAGATGTATTGAGTATATTAGAGTGTACTTATGTTAAGTAATTAATTCTAAGTTATTGGGGAAGAAACTGTTCGATTCTAGGCGAGTTAGGGTGAGAAAACGAGCAAAGAAGTTCGTCAGATTTTTTAGGTTGGGGGCCTGGCGCGATGCGCCTGCCAGAGCGCCCCAAACCCTCCTCTGAATGTTCGGGGCTGTCACCCCGCGCCACCCATAGCGCCAGGGTCGCTTGCCCCATCCAGTTTATCATCGGTTTCCCCGTTTTAGTTCGTTTAAAGTGCACCTTCACTCCTTTTCGATTCTAACTACTCTAAGGTACTTCTAAACACCTAAAATCATTCCTAATATGATCATAACCTGAATTCATAATTCAAATTCAAGGTAGAGTTGAGAGTTAAGTTTTGAGAATTCTTTCGAACATTCTATGAAAGTCCCTTTGAGCCCTTTTGAGGAGTCTTCTACAACTTCTAGTAACTTGTTTCAAGACTCGAGTAAGTGAGAATGAGAGTAAGGAGAATGTATTCATAAGTCTATTTTGTCATCATGAGATATTTCATAGAATGAACCATAACTCTTGAATTCATAATTCACATTCAAGAGAGAGTTAATAGTAGAGTTCGAGAAAGTCTTTTAGTTCAATTGTGAATCCTTTGAGATCAACTATTGATTTGAACTAAGTTTTGAGGAAGTAAGTATGAGAATGAGAAGAGTTGTACATGAGTTCCTTATTGATATTTTGACCCTTGAGTCGAGTCGTTCATGCCTATAAACTTTGCATGCACGTCGTAAGTTGAGCATCATTCAGAGAAGTGGTATCTTCAAGTTCTAAGCCTTTAAGTGTTGAGTTCCTAATCCCTTTTGAGAAGTATCTTTGAGTCATTGAGTTGAGTAGTTCATG
>JAJOOO010006509.1:0-17885 GCA_029582685.1 Solanum piurae | reverse complement strand
TTGACTAATTGAACTTAAATACACCTTCAATCTTGCAACACGAGTGAAATACACTCCTAAATTCTTGTCAAATTTAGGCGTGCTTTCAACATTTTTTTCCGACTTTTTACTAAGAGACTCATGCTCATACAAGAGTTTGAGACAATTTGCTATGTCATGTAGCATATTAGGAGTGTATCTAAGTTTAGTTAGTCAAGTAAAAAAGTGTTTTTAAGGCTGTCAATAGTTCGGGGATAACTAATAATTTACATCAAGTTTAAAGGTGTTTTCAATACTTCTCTCTTATTTATAGTCCTTCAAATGTTTATCCCTAAGACCTCTTCGACAACGGTTTATATATATATATATATACTAAAATTTTGATAATTTTACAAGTACATAAAACTATTAAAAATTAAACTCATCAAATTTAAATGATGAATATAATCCATCTCTAGCTAATTAGCTTCTCTTGCTGTCACATACGACTCTCATTTACTTATCAATCAATGAAAAATAAATTCATAAGTTAAAAAAAAAATAAAAAAATCATAAGATAGTTTGATACGAAATTTTTCCAAAAAGGTATCTTTGATGTAAAATATTCTACATCCAAGTATATGGAAGCTAAAAGTTAATACTACTAAAAGAAAACTATATATGACAAAATGGGATAAAGATTGACAAGCATAAAACTAAAGAATAGGCTTAATTATTAATTCACTCATTAATGAGACTGCGATATAAAAAAAAATAATACCCTTTTTCATCTCCTTTATCACTTAAAAATAAACAAGAGATACACAATCATGTGGATGAACAAGAACATATAAATATTTTTGTTAGATGGTTTTTCCTAACAACCGTCCTTTTTCGTTAAAATGACTGCGAAAAAAGAGAATATCAGGAAGCTCACTCTCGACTGGGCTCGAAGACTTGTTGGTTCTATTTTTGTCTAAGAAAGTAACAAATTGAGCACTAAGCCAAAATGCATTGAATCACTAGTATGGGGACAAAACTTAGTGATGGCAAAAATCAATGATCATTTCAAGAAGTATTTGGTTCATGGTCCTTATCTTGATGTTGATGGTTCATTTTAGGTTCATCTTATAAATTTATATTTATTGTGATTATGATTGATGGCCTTTCTTGGACACTATTGGACAGAGACTTGTATGAATGAGAATTGAAGTTTTGGCTTGTGGGTTTTCCTAAGTGAACGTATTACAATTTAGATCAAATATTATTTTTTTCCAAAAGTATCACTATCTCAATATACCAAAATTATTTTCTTTAATTTCCTATGGTCGAAACAATGAGTGGTAAATTTCTACCACAATACTTTTTTTTTCTGCAATGATTATCCAATATGTAGTAGTAGGGACATCAAAGGGGAATGAAATTTCAAAAGCTAATACACGTCATTATGATATAATAAAAAGTATTAAGGTTATATACATTGATAGTTTTAAAGACCGTGCAGCTGCTGAGACAAAACTAGCCGATGTTTATTCCTCAGATACCATCATTGCTTCTTCTCTGAGAAAAGAAGTTTACAACCTATAGGCCTTCATTCAATATAGTTGAGCTTCGGTACTCCTCAGTTCACTCTTAGCCATCTTTAATATTGGACAAAGGCCCAACCAATTGTGTGTCTCATATTGCAATAGTGGCCTGTCAAATTAATGAGCCCAACCCAAGATCAATGATTCCTTCACTCAAGGAGTGAAACCAACTTTCACCCCTGACCATGAACTAGACAGTGTTGAAACAACACCGGGGAAGTTGAGTTTGATACAAAGGTGAAAATTGGGTGAGGTTTAAGCCAGCTTACTCACATCTCGACTAATTCGATGGAATCCCCACTAGATATTGGGTAATTCTATCCACTTGGACATATGGGAAGAAATCACCTAATATTAGTTCTCAACACACAACATGTCTAATGGCTTTCCCCACTAGGAAGAAATGGATGTAGCCCCACTAATCATGGATGAACTTATATTTCTATAAAAGAGTAACTATTCAACAATAGACAAAATGAGTCACTTGAAGGATGGACTGCTCGATTGTATTGTTATGGGTGAATAATATAATTTAACCATCTGTCCAGGTTCTGATACAGCAAGTATAGCCACTATAAGTCCATAAAAATCAGCTGAACGATAACAAAAGAAAAGGCACATGGTCATGCTTAAAAAGCAAGCTCTCTACATATTTGTGAGGAGAAAACCAAGCAAACAAATTTGCTACGGCATACAAACATGTCATTTCACTAGTTTTCTTGCTCACCAGGACGCCGATATGGCAAGAATCTGTGGTCTTTCGCAGCATTCTTGCGCCTTTTCTTCTCAATATATGATTCCAGTTTGCCAGCTGCTTTGAGTGACTTGTATTTCTCAATAAGTTTGCGTTTCTGAATTTCAGATTTTTTGAGATAATAAGGTTGTTTTCCTTGCTTAGCAGCTTCCCTCTCTTTCTTCTTGTGCTCTGCCAGAATCTCTCTCTCAGTGTGCTTCACTCCTGCCGATTTCAATTGTTTGTCAATCCAAGAAACACGACTTTTAAGTTCATTTCTCTCTTCTGGGTCATTTGATTTCCTCATCTGTTTCTTCAAATCCTCTTTTTCTGCTGGAAGATTATCCTCATAAAGGAAATTGTATCTCTTTTTGAACCCTTCTTCATCTACCTGGCCATTTAAAGACTCAAAGCGAGGGTCACGAGTGGCCTTTTTAGGAACTTGGATAATTTCCCTAAATCGGCTTACTGGCTTTTTACTACTCATCTCCATTGGTCTGTTCTTGTTAGCTCGGCTACTTTTTCCTTCCGAATTAAGCTTCCTATATACTGTAGCCGACCCATCAGACCGTGCTCTCTGCAATTCTTCAAAGGTCACATCAGCAAGCTCCTCCACTATTCCCTTCTCCTCCTCATCAGAGTCATCGAATCTTATTTTACTTGAACTTGCAACAGCTGGCCTATCTTTTCTCATCTCAACAATTTGATTTCACTAGAGTAAAAGAAGTTGAGAACTTTGCTGTACAAAGATTGGGAGGAGTAAGGAAGAACCCCAACAATAGTAGCATATAACACAACCCAATAGTTAAAACAGAAGATTACGTACTAGCCGGCATACAAAAAAATGCCAACTTAGCAAGACTAAAATAAAATGCAAGTAAACACTCAATTTAAGTCGAATGTTTTCTTCCTTGACAACAATGGTTCAGGTCAAGTTCGCATGACATCTTGACAGCTCGACTAATTCATCAAGCAGCCTGCTACCTCCAACAAGCACAAATCCCCAGTCTAAGCCTACCACCAGATTCTTATCACTCGCAACTAGTATAGGATGTGCACCTGATGACATCTCCATGTTTCACTAAGCACGTCCCCTACTCCCACCTTGTGGACTTTCAGTCAATTAATTCAACAGCTAGTACTCATTTAAAAGGGCCAAAGCTCCAATCTCTCAAAGAGATATTGAAAAAGGCAACACAATATGTCTTCCCGAACATGACATTCTATTTAACTACATACATTAACTCAGAAAGGTCTTTCAAAAGTACAAATACAGGACCCTAGAAAGGTCTAGCACTCATCTTGCTAAGTTCACTAATACAAATAACCGATTAAAGCAAAAACCAATAAAGAACAATTCTTTTTTCGACAAACTTATCTGTATTCCTACTTTGCACCTTGAATTACGATATTCAAACAATTTAACAGAATTACATACATACATGTGCAGAGCAAAACCAAACTGGGTAAGCTTTCACAAGAAAGCAAGTCGCACAAACAGATCCAACAAAAACGAAGTTACATCAATACAATCGCTGATTTTTTTTAAAAAAAAAACAGGAGAAATTCTCGCCAATAAACAGACTAAACAAGGCAGAATTCATAAATAAAAATTGACCCTAGTATAAAATTCTACCTTGTTTGAAACACAAAAATACATGAATTTCACAGTGAAGTTACCCAAAATAGCAACAAAACCTAAGTATATAATCGAATATATGGGCAAAAAGGATTAAAGAGTTAGAAATTGTTTGGTACCTTCAAGAGTGAAGAGCTGCAGCGGAGCAATACGGAACCTTCAGTTCAGCGTGCGTTTTCGAGTTATTAGGGTATTTTCCTGAACTTGTCTCAGCCCAAATCACTAGAAAATAAAATAAAAAGCTCTTGACCAACTAGGTTGCGGTGAAGTAATAAATATTCCTTCAATTTTAATCAATAGATTTCGGGTTTGAATTTTCTTGGGTATGGAGAGAGTGTTTGGGACTTTTCGGTACGAATCCAAATTTAATTGGACTCTAATATGGATACCAAACACCTGTTTGGATTAGATTTTTTTTTTAGCCAAAATAATTTTAAGTATTTTTTTAGTGTTTGACTTTGAATAAGATGATAAAGAGATTTAACTTGGGTTTAAGTCAAAATAAATTAAAAGATATAATTTTTTTTTTTAATCATAAGCTATAAATCCATTCAAACGGGATTTAAATCTCTTCTAGTATATTGTGTAGAAAATGTCTACGAGAAGATCATCTTATTAATTCAAACGGGCTTTGAATCTCTTCTAACACGTTTTCTTCGAGAAGACCATCTTATTTGAGCCCATGAAGTTACTTCCTTCGTTTCAAATTAGTTATCATGTTTTGCTTTCAATAGTTATTTTGATTAATCTTTGAAGTTAAGTTGAATTTATTTTATTTTATTTTTTATAATTAAAATGTATTTTTTTTTAAATCATACGAGAATTACTACATCTTAGAAGCTTTTCTCATATTGTCAATTCAATAAAAAAAATCTCAAAATATTGATTAAAGTTGACACAATTTGATTCTTAAAAAGAAGGAAGAGGACAACTAATTCAAGACACAAGGAGTATCTAATAATCAAAATTCAAGTACGTCTTTATACAAACAAACATACTAATATAATTATTAGATTGTGTAATTACTATCCTATTAATTACACCGATTTCATATAGTAGGTGACTCTTCAAACCAACTTAAGGGCCCGTCATTTTGTTTGGACTTGCGCTTTGAACTTTGTATGTTTTATGTTTTTTTATAAAGATAAAATTTTATAAGTTGTAAAACTATTAAAATTGTTTCAATTATTTATACAATCTTACCAAAACAGCAAAAGTTTATAAAATCGCGTTAAACTAAGTTTGACAAAAAAAATACATCGTCGCCTGTGAGACTCGAACTCACGCGGGGAACCCCACTCGCTTAGCAAGCGAGCGCCTTAACAACTCGGCCAAAGCGCCTCTATGCACTTTGATCACAATTAATATTATAAAACCATATAACACTACAAGAAAACATATTTTTAGTGAGGACCAAAAAAAATCGCCTCAATTACATGATTTTTGGCGCAGACCTGTTAAGTTTTCTCAAATTTTATGTGTCAAGTAACACAAACAATTTTTTTTGCTATTATAAATTTGAGATAATTCCTCTTTTCTCTATCTTGAACTATTTGTGGAGGGTTAAATGTTTTTTATTTAGGTGGTAATCCATCGGTAATTAAGCATTAGTGAAATGTCTAATGTTATAACAAATGAAAACAGAAGGGAATGATTCCTGCAGTTTGTAAAGTTCTCTCTTCATACATATAATTACAACATTATCCAAAGATTCAAATAAACTGATATTTTTAAAAAAAAAAAAATTCATGGTCAAACACCTATTGTATCTTCTGCTATTCAGTGCCTCCATCCCTTTGAATGGCCATCCTCCATATAGGGCTCAAGGAAACCAATAAACTGCAAATCCAATGGAAATTTCTTAGTCTCCACCATCTAGTTTTTTTAAATAAACAAACCTTACTTTTCATTGACAAAGTGATTAGAAATCTTGTAATAACTTCATGAATGGTGGAACAGGAACGTCAGCACCAATCATAGTATATGTACCTTACTTCCATCTTTAGACCACCGTGCACCGTAACCATTAACAACTCTAATCTCAAAAACAACACCATGTGGTGGAACAATATGAACATTCATCCAGTAGGAACGCGTTATTAAGTTCCTGATGACATCCAGGGCAATCCTATTTTTATCAGAATCTGGAAAGTGAAAAACACGAGACAGTAGCACATGAATCGTTGGTATCATGCAGCAGGTGATAACAGGAATTGCTTTCCAGAAGTAACAATGTACTCGTAAAAGAAGAAAAATAACAGGCACAACTCAAGCATTAGAACCTCACATGCAAATCAAGGATGTTTATGTTGAAGGGCTCTGAAGTGAGGAACTAACCACTTCCAGAAAAACTACCCCAGTATCTGTCACTGCTCCTGTTAACGTGCTTTGACAATGCCCTCGCTCCATCAGTCAATGTACAACCTTTAGTCTGTTGCAGAAACTAGATACCTTAGGATTACTCTCATATGTAAAATAACCTGCACAGAGATTTTACTCATTTTCTTTTCCTACTTTCTTGCTCTCCTACTTTAAATAGTTCAACATGTCATCCACCGTCCACCTTAGTTAAGACAAAATATTAGTAACAGAATGGAGAAGAAGCTTTACATAGGATGGACATTAGTAAAGAGCCTGAAACTGCTTCAGTATAACAGTCCAACTCTTGTCACCTGTTTCTATCAAGTGGACATTTGAAGTTCTATCTAACTTCTTGGTGTCTTACTTACGCACAAAAAGGCAAGCGGAAGAGCTTGCTTCTATTAGCCAAGAAATGTGGCAAAGAGGTTGATGGAGCTTCAGAAGCAATGGGATACAGTTCTCTCTTCTTTCTCATCTTACTGTCATCTCAATTTACTTCTATTAAAAAAATGTCATCTCAATAATCCTTTACTTTCAACAATCATAATAACTATAAAAACAGCTTATTCACAAGGAAGCAGAAGTTTGCCCTAGAGTATTTCACATGGAGAAAACCAACATAGTCAATCAGGTCATATCATACATTTGGATTATGTGGCAACAGAAATGATGAGATTAGAGAAGATGTTGGCGGTGGAAGTGCCTCAGAAACTGTTCCAGCTGTACATACGAATCCTAAAAGCCTCTGAACACCAGCATAGCTCAGTTCCTGAAAGAAATTAAACTCTGAATTAGGACTTGACAAAACATCTTTCTATCTCTATACGCACCTGAAAAAATATATGAAACTTTGTAGTCTTAACACAGACGTTAAAATTTGGATTTGATCTCAAAGCAGCTATGCTAAGGGCAAACTAATGCACGACTAAAGCACATACAGTTGTAGGAGACAAGTGTGTTAACGATAATAGAAGTTAAAATTTGTGCTTGATCCTGAAGCAGCTATACCAAGGGCATCTCATGCAATATCAAAGCACATACAGTTGTAGGGACATGTGAGTCAATAAGAAGCAAGTTTTTGACAAAAATATCTCAAAGAATCATTTCTAACTTACAGGAGAACACAACTTTAATGATAGCATTATGTCATTTTGACATGATCTAAATATTATACGTCCAATGTCAAGATAAGTAGAGCTAAAAGCATACTCACAGATAGCATGGAGCTCAGATCGATGGAAGGCTGAGAAACCAGCTTCTTAACACTGATAGCAAGAACACCATTTGACCTTTCTTTCTCTTCTGAGTAAAATTTCCGGTAAACTTGGACACCTGAAATTTTCATGTTTATACAACTTAGCTTGCATATAAGGAACATCTATCATAAAAAATTACGAATTGGTTATCCATTTTACTAATTACAAGTATTGAAAAGTTAGTTTCTAGCAGAAAGCAACAAAGTTCAGTATACAATTAGCCTCACCTTCAGTTCCTCCATATTTACAAATAAAAATGGATCTACCAAGTAGTACCAACTAACATAAAACAAGAGAAATCAGGGCATTCACCTCACATATCAGTTATCACTTGAACATATTGCTTTACACTTGCAAGATTTTAGAGCAAATAAGGTCTCAAATGGTCCAATTATATTACAGTTTCTCTGATAGCCTTCAAGAAACCAACTATAACTTGGCTTTAAAATTCTGATCGCAAATAGCTCAATAAGAAACCAAACTAGGAATGACCGTAGTTATTTAACAATAATTCTTTTTTTGAACTCTCAAATTATGTGTTCTTCACATCATTAAAATGATGAGCATCAGATGTGAGGTGAAAAGAATAACACAGATTGAGAACGGAAGCCGGGATTTTCAAGATAGGATGAGCAACCATAAGATATTTGTTAACATATCCATAAGATAAATGATGATCTAACAGAAGATACTACTCTTAGATTCAAACATAAGATATTTGTAAGCCTATCCATAAGTTAATCGTCTTCCAAACATATTAAAAAGTCCCTACAAACATGGAAGGTATGGAGTGAGAAGTAAAATCCTCTCTATCATACAGTAAGAAATCTCCACCTTCTTCAGTGGTATCCACTCCAGGAAGAACTTCTTTAAGACTCTCTGCTTCTAACATCTCACGAAATGAATGATAATGACGGACATCCTGCAAATGGACATTTTATTCAGTTAACTATAAGATGTACCAAAGTGCTACATAAAAAGAAAATAAATGTACATGATGAATGCACCTGAACTTGAAGAATTAAACATTTGTTGATGAGGATGAAAGCACCTGATTCAATTCTAACATCCAAAAAAGACCTCATCTGAGAGAGGAAAAGAGAAGAAAATATTCTTGTAGATGATCAATGTATGAAAGATGCTTCCTGTCATTTTTAAGCAAGTCCTTTTAGAATGAAAGGATATTTCTTGTAGTTGAATCGTGAGGGTTCTGGTTTCAACACATTTGAAGATAAACCAGGACTAACTTTTCAGCACTGTACTATAAGTTATCATGAAATGCAATCTCAAAAAGTTATGAGAGAAAAAAAGTGAGATACAAGCAAACACGTTAAACAAAAACTACTAATAAAGAAGGTCCCCATGATCTAAAACATTAGAGATGGGAATTCTTCTTGTGATGGAAACATTGATAAGGGTCGATATAAACAACCATACATGACTCCTTGGGCATCCTCTTCAGAGCATCCAAAGTATCATATGACACAGAAAATCAAGTTTTAACCAAATACAGTTTTAGTAGCCAAAAGGTATTCTAAGGATAGTATTTTGGCACTTGACTTGATTGAGTGGATTTATTAAGGCACACAAACTTAACTGATTAGAGACCTTGAGAATTAGCATTAAGCACAACACGTTTAATGAGGAGACGGCAGAAGCAGTCAATATAGTAAGCAAAATGCATACAAGTCATAATGAAGTCATACTTATTGTAGTGTCCAACAGCACACCTTCCTTCAACTGTTTTCTGTCCATCTGCAAATAATTTTGAACACTTAACAAAGAATTCAACTATGACAGCAAAGGTGAAAATGCATTAAAATCTAAAGGAAATATAAATCTATGACAAGGTGGAAACTAATTTTGCTAGGGGAAAGCAATATATCCAGATATTTATACTTCTAAGCAGGGAGAAGTAAGGCTCCTGAACATGGAGTTCAAAGTCCACAGATTTTAGCACCTGTAGTTAGCAACATCCAATATATATTAACTTCGGGATGATGTATGTGAAACTGAAACAAAAGGAAGAAACACTATAACATGTTTAACTTACATTGAGCAAATGAGAACCTTTTTCCCTAATCACACTAGCCCACTCTTCTTCCTTTTGCTTCAAAGAACTAGTTTCTTGCATTACAGCAAGTTTGTTTTCTGTCCTTGGTAAGGCTTCAGAAGAAATAGCTTCATTTAAGGATGCTGCAAGGCGCTTGTATAAAGGATATAACGGAACTCCTTCAGAAAGACCTGTCAAATACAGGCAGCACAAGATAAAGAAAATTATCAAACTTGATAGAGGACCAAGTATCCAAAATCTGGAATAAGTAGTACAAATGAGAATCTTTTATCTTTTACAAAGAAAAGATAGACAATTCTCATTGCATTAGTCAGCACCTACTCTCCAAATCCCTGTTCCAGAGAAGGGAGTAACATCCCTTCTTTTTATATAAAAGCAAGAGGTCGTATAGACAATACCAACTATTTGGGATTAAACTAGTTCTTCGTGTTTGACCTATAAACTTGGAGGACTCTTTTATGTTTGGTGTCAAGTTTTCATGACTAAGCTAAACCAACTCCTAGAGTCATGGCAAAATTAAGCCCAAAAAACTAGAAAATGTAAGTGTAAATTAAACATTTGCGTTATACTTCCATTTATGTCGTATATCTTTTAATGGGAAGGTTAATCACAGTGAATTATTCAAATGTTAAGGATCAAGCACTTCCTTGAGCCAAGTACCTATCAAAAACATCCTCTTTACCTCTAGGTAGGCATGGGCAGAAAATTACATTGTTTATACATGGTTAAAATTGTGTTTTTGTATGTATGTATATATATAGCATATGTTGAACCCTTTGACCTCTTTATATATTTACTTCTTCATATTTTGAGTGAAAATCCTTGCTCTGCCGTTGGAGGTAGGGTAGGGTGTCTGTACACTTTATCCTTCTCACTTCAGTACTACACTGGGTATTATATTGTTAAGGATCAAGCGCTTGTTTTAATAAAAATACAAAAAGTTGCATAGCAAATGGGCTACTTTTAGTTCAGTTGCTCCAAATAGTTGATACCACAAAAAGAGGGTGAGAAGTAAGAATTACCAGTGGGATCGGGAAAGGGGTCGGAGGGATCTTCTTGTAAGAGGGTGGAGCAATAGTCTTTAGAGAGACCTAAGTCAATTTCAAGAGTGCCGTCAATGGAGGAAACAAGTATGAATCTCAGCAGCTCTTCTATGCAGTCCTTCAGTTGCAGTGACGCTCCAAATCCCGGAGATGCTGGCTGAGATTCCATTTTTATCGACTGGATCTTTATTGACTCAATTCCCCCCTGTGTTCATATGATTCTTCAAATACACAGAAAATCGATGGTTTGGGAGGCGTGTAACTGTTTTTTTTTAAAAAAAAAATTATATACTATTATTATTATTGCATAGGGGCTACGGGAAGGGGAAATACGAAATGGGTGAGACGATTATAAAATCGAACCATCACTTATAAGGTGAGAATTCATGTTACAAACCAATTGGGCTAATAAGATTTCGAGATTGTGACAGTAAGGATATAATAATAGTAAGAAAATTCTCTTGTAAGTTATACCCCAAGAGAGGAGGTGACTAGTCCTTATTAGCGTCCAGAAGTTTCACATTAGGCTAAAAGATGCTGATTAGTCTTGCTTTTGGTATTGTACGCGGACTTTAGCCTTGCCTCGAAGAGATAGAATACCAGCATATACTATGAAATTATTTAAATACAATTGACAACACTTGAACATGTAGTTTCTGAAAAAAAATGATATATAGATGCATTTCTTCTTTGTTTGAATTTCATACATGCCATTAGGGGTTTGTCCCAATAAACTGGCTTGTTTTAACTTTGTTAACAATAAAGAATCTCCTATATTGCTATGTTAGAGATCCCTTTGATCTCCTATATATACTCTTCTAATCCCTACAATCTGTTAAATCTGTATAATTCTCTAAGCTAACACCTAATCAGATGTCATTTAGGTTATTGAACCAGGATTAATATCAACCTCGGCTTCTTTAACTTTGCCTAATTCTATCATATCTACTGTTGCAGAAGAATGAGGCTTGATAGAACAATCGAAGTTGTGATGATGATTCTGTTCATGGTGTGCTTCAAATGTCCACACGAGGACTAACGCGACCATCACTGTTGACAGGAAAACGAGTCCTCCCCATGTCATATGCGCGTTTTTCTTTAATGGTTTGCAGTGGTAGTCAAGGATATCAGAGAACGAATCATACACTGTGTTGCATTCTGCTAGGCTTTCCATTCCAGGGTACACATCCAGTATCCTTCTGAGAGCAGTTGTATATGCCTCGATGTTATTGAAGTCCCTAAGCGGAATCAAGACTCCTCCTATGCAATTTTCATTCGTGCAAGTCAACATCTTGATTATCTTCATACAAGAAGAGAAAATTCCGTCAAATCAAATGTAAAGGAAAGACTAAGAACAGTAACTATGTGTGAAGAAAATTGTGAATTATAGCCTTTGAGCTATATACCCGAGGGAGGTCTCCTATCCTGATTGCGCTAGATGGACAGTTCTCATCAGGCTCGTAGTTATAGTCAGGTGGACCGGAGAATGGATTGCAGATTTGTGCAACATTTCCATAATTTGTAGATAGTTCGCGATTTACCTGAAAATTTCCATGTTATCAAGACTAGTAAACAAAACTTTATTGCTCAAAATACCAGAAGTGTTACTTATTTTGCTGTGATACTAAAATAAACTAAATTTTACCCTGTTCACTACTCGATGAATCCCTTCACTGACTTCATATAGGATTGATTCTGCAGTGAGTAATTCATTACAGGGGAGGATTGAACTCAAGCTATTGTTGTAGGGATTTATCTCGAAACTTTCTAGAGCTGTGCAGGCGTCTCCAGCAAAGCTGTGCAATAAACAGATGGAATATGATCATCAGTACGCCAAGGCCGTACAATTTTTGAGATGAAACACAAAACTTGAGAAGTTATTGGAAATTGTTTTCATACTTGTCTAGAAAGAAATAAATCCCGAAAAATAACCAGCACAGGATTGTAAAGATCCAACACACTGCAATCAGCCTTCATGGATGAGAAAAATGTTTCAAAAATTAGAAACTATCGGAGTATTGCCAAGAACTTGGAAGTGTATCTCAGGTATATTATATCTAAATAGGAGGCTAAAATTTGTGCCATTGACGTGATATACTTACAGGCGAAAAGTTCTTCTGAATTTGAGGATTCCAAATACTGCAATGAAAAAGATTGCAGTTTTAGTCAGAATTAGATATTTAACGACAGCCCTACTCAAAAATACCAGGTGCGGATAAGTTTTTACCCAAAAATAACTATAGTCTCCTTTTCTAATTCCCTCTTTGCAAACTAAACAAGAGAAATGGCAAAATTTGAATATTATACTAGTGAATTCTAGCTCCCAGACAAGGAGTATTTTACACTTCCATTTTAGTTCTGGTTTCAAGATTCTTTTGAAATAATATCGAACAACAGGAGACGTCGAGTTGGATTTAGTAGTCACCTGTTAGGGCAATTACAGCAACCAAGTTGAGTGAAATGATCAATGTAGTTACTATATACCTGCCAACAAAAAGTTGTATGCATGTCAGTTTTTTTTTTCTAGCAACAGAAAATGAGCATAAACTTGTTGGCTCACTTGTTTAATTGCCATGAAATTGTATGGACTCGAAAGCACACACTAACTCTAGATCCTGGATTTGCCTCTACTAGAAGATGAAGACTTACAATATGTCAAGGCCTTTCATGATTAAGCGCCTATTTTCGGTGGCTTCCTTATGTATATCAGCAGCCTGTCTGTCAAGACTTCTAGAGGTAGGAATGAGGAAACGAGCAGCCTCGTGACGTATATCAGTATGTGCTAAGTCAGTGTACATTGCTCTCAGGGCTCCAGTAGTAGTGTATATAGTCTCCGATGCCCCCTTTGCTGTATCAACGACAATGTCCACAACTGTATTTGTTCTCGAACGAAGTTTTGCATTCCCTCCTAGTGCCAGGCCTGTAGCTGTTCTGCAATGATAGTGAAAGTATCTCAAATTTCTAAACCTTCCACAATAAATGAAACCACTTTATTCAAGGATGCAGTGCATATATTTTTTTGTTTCCCATCCGGTGTTTGGTACCTGTTTCCCATCTGCTTATTTTGCTTTTCGAAAAAAAGTATTCTTGGAGAGTAGCACTTTGTGTTTGACTATTTTTTTTAAAAAACATTTTTGTCAATATTAGAGTAGCAATTCGTGCTTGATCAAGGTTCTAAAAGTACTTGTCGAGCTTCTCAAAAACAGTTTCTGCTACGACTCAAAAAAGCCCTCCTTACCAAAGGTGACTCCACTCTCAGAGCTCGAACCCCAAGATCTTTGGTAATATTAGAGGAATACTTACCATCCCACCACAATGGGTGGGTGGTGGGGTGTGGTGGAGGTGTTTAAGTGAGGAATGGAGTAACTTACATAGCTAAAATTGTCAAGAAAATAGCTGAGAAGGTCAGCCAGAGATAACATTGTTTATAACAAGTTGATTTCTTCTTGAACTCTCTGTTTTTCCTTTTAGAGCAGCAGGTAGAGACTCCAAGAAATACTCCATATCCTAAGCCACACAACAGCCATATCACTGCAATGACATAGCCATATATACCTGTAAAAATTGTGGACTGCACAAAAAAAAGTTGAAATTTCATGTCAGATGTTATTTTTTAGTCCTATTAACTCGTATCTCTTACATTATCAGGTCACACAAAGGATATTTATAGGTAAGTCATCTTAAAATCGTACGATTTGTAATGAAGTGACATGATGGTTAAAAATTTCTTATACTGGCGATGTATATAACTTAAAACAACACATTAGGATAATACATGCAAACTCACACTCCAATAGTGTTTATTTGTAATGTCAAATCCTCCTCTGTATTTCTTGAAATTGTTCAAAGGATTTATTCTCAATGTATTATCTGATTGCTTGGCTTCTGAACCATAATCTAATTCAACTAATCTTCTTTCTGCATAATCAACAAGTCAATTTATCAATTAAGAGCATTAATTAATATTAAAACAATATTTCTTAGCAACAAACTTAATAGGATAGTTAGTTTTAAATATGTTATAAATGTATTGCATTATTGCTACAATGCTGTTCATACAACCTTAAATTGACAAAACTGTATAAGACAATTTTCCAAAAACAAAAACTCGAAAGTGACTAGTAAACGTTATTTCTAGCCATACAGGCCAATGCCCAAAACGAAAAATCCAACACACGAAAAAAAAATATATAAAAAAAAAAATTGTTACCTGGTGGTCTGGTTGATAATCCTTCAAGATTAGTTAAGTTAAAGGCAAAGAGGAGAGCAAATAATAGCAAGGATATAGCCACTTTCCTCCTATGCATAAACTCCATCTTCTAACCTGTCAAGTAACTATAAGATTAAAGAACATTTAATAAATAATCTATTTTCTTAAACTTCGTATCAAGACAGAGTCAAGATAAGCTAGTTTTATCTATTTGTAAAAAACTAATAACGACAACAACAACATAACAGCAAAGACAAAGTCAGAATTTTTAGTTTATGAGTTCCTAACCAAGATTTTTTGTATTGTTACTGAATTATCAAAGTTATTAAGTTCCGTCGAATGCTGAAAAAAAAGTTCATTACTCTACCTTGTCGATCGTATAGAGGTGAATGTGCACGAAAATTAAAGCTTTTGTAAATGAAGACAAAAAAGTAGATTACTATGTGAACACTTTTAATCTGAGAATATATAATATAACATCCAATTCAAGTAAGGAACAATATCATTTATTAAAGATAATATAATCCTAATCCTTATACATTATAAACACTGAAATTAATAAATTAATTTATTCTATTAAATATCCTTCTCCTATATTAACTCTTCTTTGTAGTGTTATGTTTTTAAATTCAACTACTTTTTAAAAGCTTAACCGACCAAGACAAAGTTTTTTTTTTTTTTCATGAAAGAATATTCTCGAATTAAAAGTTTGTTTCCTAATCAAATTGCTTTTTACGTAATTAGTACTACATAACATCACGAAAGAAGAATCTTCACTATTTTTATATATAAAAAGAAATTCATTTTTTTTACAATACAGAATGAAAAATCAAGAAAGTACGTACGAAAAGGTAAATCTAAAATTTGAACTTTAATTATGTATTCTAATTGTACAAATTACAATGACTTCCACAAAATACTAACAATTGGGTTCTAATTAAAATGTGACACATTTGATGATTCGTAATACTATAACTAGATTTTAGAATAAAGTATCTTTCTCGGAGTGATCTCATCAAATAGCAAATTTCTCTTGATAACTAATTTCAATGATCGGTCTAATTATACTCTTTTTGATATGTTTTTTTTGTATCTGATATCCATATTGAAGCTCAATTAAATTTGAATTCGCGCTGAAAAGTTCACGTTAGAGATTAAAACACTCTCTAACAAAGGCAAGGGGACTCAAACTCGAAACTTCTTTTCGATATGTCTTGGGAGTGCATGGAACAATTCTATTCTTTTGTTTGTTAAGTACTTCCTCAGATTCAAATTATTTATTATTTTAAAAGTTTATAACAAAATTAATTATTTTTCCATTTTATTCGTAGTAATAATTGTTCTAGAACTACAAGCACATAAATAAAGTAAATATTTAACGGAGAAAGATTATATATCTTAAAACATAATTGAGAATAAAACAGTATTCCAAAAAGAGAGAAGATAAAATAGTCAACAAAATAATAATAATCTACCAATTATTATTTTTTAAAGAACCTGTAAAAGAGAAACACGACATATAATTTGAGACTGAAAGAGTCCAAGAAAATAAATGGAAACAAACACAAATTAAAGAATTCTTACCAGATAGTTGTGCAGTTTGTTCAAGTCTTCTTATATACAAATTCATAATCATATTAAATTTATTAAGGTACCCAAAAATTCAAGCTTTTTATAAAGAGCTTTATAAGAAAAAGAAAAGTTCAATTTCTCATCTTGAAGAGGAAAGGTCAGCAAACCAAATGGTTTTTTTTTCCAATATTAATATTGTTCAATGCATACAGCAGCCTCTCTAATTCTTCAACCCCCTTTTGTGTACTATGTATACAAACAATATAGAAATTTTGGGATTTTCAATTTAGTTTAAGTCACCTTTATGGAAAATTATGTAAAGGTTTACGAAATATCTACTTAATTATCATACAAAAAAAATTACTTATACGGGATTTTATATAGGAAATAAGAAATGATAACATAATAAAATTAACTTGACGTATTAAACTTGGATAAATGTTTTCCTTAAGTTTCTTTGGCTTTGCCGTACACAAAGTTTTATATATATGAAGTGAAGAAAAAGGATGTGCTTAATTTACTACTCTCCCTATTTTATATACTTGTCATTTTATTATTAAAAATAGATGGTTCAAAATTGTTATTATAATAAGAAGTCAAGATATAATTAAATGCATTGTTTTTTGATTCATTTTTCCCTTAATAATAATTATTTCATAGAAACGATAGACTTTGATTAATTAGTATAGAAAATCTAAAAGTAAAAATCCTGAGTACATATATAGAAATGAGACAATATTTTTTGGAGAGAGATTAATATCCTAAATAATTAAAGATAATGAATAAAGATATAATAGTCAAAATACATAAATTACAATAATAAATAAATATATACTCTAGTAGTCAAAATATAATTTAACAAAAATGCCACGAGTAAAATGGACAGAAGAGAGTACACGTATGAAAAGAACACTTTAACTAGTTTCATCCAATCTAAAGTCGTCATGTTATTTCTGAAAAGTTATCCAAACAACAGTGTGATGAATAGAAAAAGTGAATAATAATAATGCTCAATAGGTGTGAACTGTATGATGAATAGTGATGAAATAAATTATCGCATATATATGATGAAATAACTTATCACAGGATCAGTTATCATAAAATAAATTGCTCTCAACCAAACAACCATAACGGTTCATAAACTTAGCCCAACATTTCACTTAGAGCCAGTTTTTCCTTAGAAGCACCAAACCAAACATGTCGATTAACTGAACTTACTAATTAACAAAAGGAACAGAACTTGTGAAAGACTTGACAAAATCTTCCATAACATTGAACAGCAAAAGTCATGATATCTAAGAGAGCCAATCACCGTAAACTTTCACCTCTTTGTAGCTACATAAATAGAGTCAAAGATGTATATAGTCAACTGCAAAAAGAAACCTAGAAATTGCACCAAATTGGTCTACATCCAGATTGATAGTATATGAACTTCTCAGCTTTCGATCATGGG
>JAJOOO010006508.1:0-18398 GCA_029582685.1 Solanum piurae | reverse complement strand
AGAGAGAGAGAGAGACAGAGAGAGAGAGGGGAGAGAGAAAACCTTTCAAATGCTTGCAAAATGTCCACCATCAGAGGTCGATTGCGGAGATCATACTCAAAACAGCCATTGAGAACATTCTCAATAGCAGTGGGGAGGCCACCAGGAAGTTGTGGCTTTTCTTGGTTTATCACCACTGAAAGGTAGATATCATGGACTGATTTACCAAACCAGGGCTGAACACCAGTCAACATCTCAATAATGCTGCATCCAAATCCCCAAGCATCAGTCTCACAAGTTATTGGGCCTCTAACCTCAGGTTCCCACTGTTCCGGAGCCATGTAATTCGGAGTTCCACGCCTTAATGCTAGATCTGAATCAGGCGGTTGAACTCCAAGAAGAAGATACGGTATACCAAAGTCTCCGAGGAACACTTCATCATGTTCGTTCAGAAGAAAATTAGTTGGCTTAAGGTTCAGAACCAGGACATTCATTGAATGCAATTCTTGTATTACTTTAGCCAATCCAATACCATATCTGTAAGACATGAGCATTCTGTATCAACAAGTGCCAATTTCATAATGAGAACTTTTAGCTTGCTGATAATAATACTCCCTCTGTTTCAATTTGTTTGCCTGACTTCCCTTTTTTGTCCGTTTCAAAAAGAATGGCTCTTTTCTTTTTTGGCAACTCTTCAATTCTAACTTTCAACATATGTTTAAGACCGCAAAGATTAAAGGACATTTTGCTACATTCGACATATCTTATTACTTTCTTAAACTCCGTGTCAAGTAAGAATCAAACAAACAAACTGAAACGAGGGAGTTTAAGTTTATTACCTAAGCACATCAGGTAACTGAAGCTTCCCTCTTTTCAGACGAGCCATTTTATCACCAACTGACCCCTCATAGGATCTCATAACTATACAGATCTATCCACAGAAACATTATTCAGAAAGTAAGAACAATGAGAAAATGAAAAAAAGAGTCCCTTATATTTAAGATTAGATTAGTCCCTAAAGTATGCACTGAAGGGTTTTAGTCCTTCAAGTCTGCTGCCAAAGATCAACAGTTTTAGTCTCCGTCAAATATTTACCAAATTCTTGTCTGACAGATTTGAAGGGAACTATGGAAAAAAAGGAAATTAGTGGGAACTCACATTTAGAGGTATAGATTTTGTAGTTTATGCTATTTATTATTCATTTTTAGAATCTGGTGCAACTTTTTGAGATGTAATTTCTGCTAAAATTTTATATTTTTAGTGTGTAGTGCAATTTCTAAGTTGCATAGTTTAGGATTTGATAGGACTTTCTTGGTGTTTATCGCAAAATCTTGTTTTACACTATTTCCATCAAATATAGCGAATATAAATTGTTAAATATCTGATGGAGACTAACAGTGTTAACTTTTGGCAAATTTAAAGGACAAAAATTGTTCAGTGCATACTTAAGGGACAATTTTAAACCACCCTAAAAATTAAAGGACCATTTTTGTCATTTTCTTCAAGAACAATAAACAAATTGTAAGGCCCCATATAGAGCTAAGAAAAATTATGCAGACAGAATTTCACCTTTCCAGATATTACAGTGATACCATGCAGCCAACAAACACCTTGGATTTGTTTAGACTTCAACTTCACCCATAACTCCTCGAACTTACTTAAGAAAGCCTTTACCTGATCTTCATTTATAGGATGTAACCTTTTTACAGCTACTTCATGATGCTCATCGTAATCAGTAGCTGATTGATGATGTGTGGCTGACC
Source organism: Solanum piurae (assembly GCA_029582685.1). NCBI lineage: Eukaryota > Viridiplantae > Streptophyta > Magnoliopsida > Solanales > Solanaceae > Solanum > Solanum piurae. Next base: position 16,656 of record JAJOOO010006508.1, on the reverse strand, counting down.
AAACATCACCAAAGTATCCACGCCCGATCCTATGTTTAAGTTTGATTGAAGCAGGATCAATGTACGAACCGGCTGGGGCAGGTGCAGCAACAACAGTTCTAAGATGATCAGGATCTCCCTCATAAAGCTCATAATCGAAAGAGGCTGCCAAAGGAGATCCTTTGATCTCTTTAGCCATTTTCTCAGCTAAGAAGGCAAAGACCAAAAAACAAAAAAGAGAATGAGATCAACACCCACAACTTGCATTGCATGTTACAGGAACTTCCACCAGGAAATAAAACTGAATTATTCAATTCCTCAAGCAACTTTTCTAACACAATGGAAATAGTGTTTCTTTTAGGAAGAACAGTTTAACCTATGATACTCTTTTTTTAAAGAAATGGTTCTTGGGCCTAACTCAACCCCAAAAGTTAGCTCAAAGGGAGGAGAATTGCCCAAAGCTTTATCCATTCATTCACCGATGTAGGACATTCCGTTCATCACCTTTTATATGCAGTGAAGTTCTAAATGCATCATAAATATGTGATCCTGTCATTTTTGTAATTGACTCATCGAAATATATCATATAGAAGGAACAATAAAAAGAATATTGATGTGACTAGAAAGCTTTAAGCTTTTTACAGATAACTTTCAGTAGTAAAATAGTAATAAACAGTAGTTTCAATCTAAGACTAGACTTAGGCTCTACAGATTAAATAAAAAGAGCTAGTAGTGGCATATTTCTTCTATAAACCATATATAATTTCAAAGTTCTAAGTTCAGCACGCCCATCATCTTTTGACGCTCCTACATAGCGTCCCTGAGAACAGGTTATACGGAGGAAGTCATTTTGGAGATCAAATCCCAAAACTTTTTCCAGTCATTCTTTCACTGGTATAAAGGAAGCCATGCACACTAATCTAGTTTGTGGGTCCAGAACTGCAGATAACATTAGTTTCCCAAAACCTTTGTTTTTTATTTAACCACATAAATGTAGTTTAGGTCTTCTTATAGGTTTTTGACAAAGTAGTTCTCCATGCTTGCTAAAGTAAACTGACAAGAAGACAATGCACAGAAAAGGAGAACAAAAGGTCTATATGTAGATGCCCTCAACACATTACCCAGCTACACTGGTCTAGTCACTAAATCTCTAAACTAAATAGAACACTATTCCATGAATTAGTAAAGAGAACTCAGAATCCCTATTATGTGGGGGGTATGGTACGATAGAAGACACCCATGTGATTTGTTGTGGGGATCCTACAGCGATAAATAGAAACCCCATTAACAAATGAAGATATATCAGGAAGCAAAGATTAGTTGAGATAGAAGAAGGATAACAGTTGAACTACCAAACATGTCCACTGTGAAAACCTTACCCATCTAAAGAGCACGTAGACCTTCTCACGAAGAGCTATAAAACAACCAAAAAATTAAATCAAACCTAATGTTGTCCAATCTAGTTCAACCTCTCTCACTTGATAGATTTCCCCAAAGACATCCTTCTCTACCCCGCCACTAATGGAAGTCCCCCACTGAGGAGCCCAGAAGTGGTCAGTTCCCATGTCAACTACACAAACTAGTGGATGATTTCTGCCTCCCTTACTCCTTAAATGGTTACGCAATGGATTCCCTAGTGAGTCCTCTATTTAATATTTGACTAGTACACCTTCACACTTCCATATCAGTTACTGTTATGTTAATTAAAAAAGGCATGTAGAATTGAACTGACCCTCCTCCTCCTTTACTTGAATCACTCATTCTTTCACAAGACAAGAATCAACAACAACAATATACTCAGTGTATTACAAGTGTGGTCTGGAGATACCTCTACCTTTGAAGGATGGAGAGGTTGTTTCCGATAGACCCTCGACTCAAAAAAAAATTAGTTGATGCAAAGAAAAAGAGACAACAAAAATAGCAAATGTCCAAAAACAAGTGTAGCAACAGATATTAGTACACATTGAGAGAAAAGGGGTCTTTCACAAGAATGAACAATTAGATAATCAAAAACCAAACCCACCCAACATATAGCTATAGGACTGCAAAATCAGTAAATTATACATAAACCTTAGCATAAATACTAACTACTGTTTGTTCAAAGTTTACCTTTTTAATTTCAAACACAGCTAAAACACTTTTAGCAAAAAATCAAAAACAAACACCATTCTTTCACAAGAATCAACAATTATAACATCAAGAATCAAACCCACCCATCATATAGCACTGCCAAATCAGCAAACTATATACATAAACCTTAGCAAGTTGCTCGCACTCTCCAAAAATGTTGTCACACCCATGTCGGATCCTCCAAAATGCACTATTTTTCAAGAATCCAACACGCACCCGACAACATTTTCAAAGAGTCCAAGCAACATAGCATAAATACTAGCTAGTGTTTGTTTAAAGTTTCCCCCTTTTTTTAATTCCAAACACAGCTAAAACACTTTCAGCAAAATTTGAAAAACAAACACCATTCTTTCACAAGAATCAACAATTAGATAATCAAGAATCAAACCCCCACCCATCACATAACACTGCAAAATCTACTAATTAGCGTTTATTTAAAGTTGACCGTTTTTTCATTTCAATCACAGGCTCACAGGCCACAGCGACAAAAACACCTATAGGCAAAAATTGAACAAATAAAAAACCATTCTTTCACATGAATCAACAATTGGGAAATCAAGAATCGAAACACCCAATAAAGAAAAGCTGCTATATCATCAAATTATCAAGAACCCATGTAAGAAATAGTACCAAATTACTAGGGAAAGAATAAAAATGCTTACTTGAAGTGGTTAATTAAGAAAAATTAGTAGCTAATGACAACTTTTTTTAGCTTTGAGAAACGTGAACGGAGCTATCATAGACTGCGTTAAGGAGTGGCAAAATAGAATACAGCACAGAGGAAGCAAACAAAGGCGGTCCTGCCACGGCTGGTGACGGAGTGATAAAAAAATATTATTTTATTTAATCATATATTTATATAAAAGAGAAACCTAGGTCTATGTGGCATCACCACAAATAAGAATTCCCTTTTAATTTATTTTATTTCCAAAACTAGCCTATCCCTTTCGTGAAAAGTTGTGATTTTTATGAAAAATTGCGACTCTAATGAAGAGTTTCGACTTTTAAGAAAAGTTGCGACTTTTACGAAAAGTTATGACTTTAATGAAGAGTTGCGAGTTTTAATGAAAAGTTGTGACTTTTATGAAAAGTTGCAACTTTAATGAAGAGTTACAACTTTAATGAAGAGTTAAGACGTTATAAAAAGTTATGACTTTTCCAAATAGTTGTAACATTTTCTATAAGACACAATAAACATTTGTTCACACTATCATTTATTGTCTATAAATGGAGGATTTCCTTTCATTTTAAAACACCGAAAATTCTGAACCTCTTCTTCTTCTTCTACTTCTGAACACTTAAATGTTCGTATACTTTGCTCATGTTGAGTGGCTCACTGACACCATTGCTTATGTTACAAATCCTGGTATGTATTTTTACAGTCATTAATTTACGCTTGTGTTATTAATGATAAATGATAAGATGTTATAATTTTCATATTCCTTTACATTATTAATGTATACTACTACGTAATCTTGTATCTAAGATAATATAGTGTTTTAATTTAATGACTGATAGATTTTAAGTATTATTTTATAAATATCGTGATATTGAATTTTCGCGCGATGCGCGGATAATTTTTCTAGTATGATATAATTTAATTTGATATGAAATGTAATATATTTTATATTTTTTTAAAATTAACTAAAAATGAAAATAATCATGTAAATTGAAATAGATAAGATAAGAGATTTCGAGTTCAAGTATTATATTAAAAAGAGGTGTTATAAATATTGTATGTCCTCCTAAACGAAGGAATTTTATTGACTTTATAAATTTTGGAAAAAAAAAATGTAATTATCCCTACAACAACAAAGTGAAAAACTTAAATTCCTTAAAGAAAAAAGATTACTTTATCAAATTTGTGCTTAATCAATATTCCAAAAGCATTTTTGGAGGGGAATAAGAAGAGCAAACAACACAATTTCACTTTATTCGGATCCTAACTACACGTGATCATATCAATTTAGAAAAAATTTCACTAAATTTATATATTTATCATCTTTAAATACATAAAATATATATTTACACCGAATTAATTCCAAAAATACTCTACACAAATATGATTTGTGTTTATCTTGAACACATTTTATTACTGACTTTTTCCTACCTTGCTCGTCTCTCTTGTCAGAAACATAGTGAAAAAAATACAAAAATTGAAGGAATCATAGTACACTAGACAACCAAAAATGATAGTATCTTGTACAGTGCCAAGTTCAATTTTTTAATTTGAACTTCATAGTCAACCTTGTCCCTCTTTCAAAACACAACTAAAATTCATTGAATTTGCCACTGATATTCGATTATTGTTTGTGAAGCAAATAATGGAGTTGTTAGTGGAAACGAGGCCATTTAGAATAGTAGAAGAGTCAATTTCAGCTGAAAGTTCAGATCCTACAAATGCTGTCATTTTTGTTGGAATCAGTTTGTTATTGGGAATTGGTTGTAGACATTTGTTGAGGGGTACTAGAGTACCTTACTCTGTTGCTTTGCTTGTTCTTGGCATTGGACTTGGGGCTTTAGGTTTGTCAACTTTTCTTTCTTTATTTTTCTCTCTCTGTTATTATATTATTATTGTGCTTGTGCTTGTATAGAATGGTGAAAGATTGAGTTTTTAAGACACCCTTTTAAGCTCTTGTTTGATCCTAGATTTTGAACTTTGAAAATTTGAGTTTTTGATGTTTTGTGAGTGAAAGTACCAAAGATCCAAAAAGGGGCTAAGACTGGTTTGAGCTGGTTGTTTTTGGGAACTTGAACATATTTGAAGATTAGAGGTTTAAAATATGTTTAAATTTCATAGACGAATAGATATTTGAATATAAAGTTTATTTCTTTCCGAAATATTAGTAAAGACTTAGTTTTTTATACACCCTTATAAGCTTCCGTATGATCACGGATCTTAACTTGAAAATTTGAGTTTTTGAAGTTGTGGTTTTTGGAACTTGAAGTTATGTTTGGAAAAAAAATTGAAGTTTTCTGAATGGAAGTCACAAAAATCCAAAAACTGGTCGGACTCAGTTTTTGAGAACTTGAAACTATTCGAAGATCAAAATTCGATCGAGTTTCATGGTCAAATAGATATTTGAAGATAAATTTTCAAAATTTACTCCCAAAATCTATGGCCAAACGCTAGCTTAATTTCTTTACAAATATTATGCACAGCTTTATTATGATTTGGTATTTGAAGGTACCACTTAGCTTCATCTTTATCCACCCTCGAGAGATTCTTCTTCTTACTCTAATTCTTCCTGTTTATTGTTATTGTGTATTTATCTGTTTATTTTTTGTATGATCTAACTGAGTTAATTTGGGGAATTCCTTCATGTTTTGTCAAACTCAACTACCCTGTGATCCAAACTAGTTCGGGTTGAGTATATGAGTTGTCTGTATTTGGAGGATTTAAATTGTTCCGTTGGCTATTTTTTATGTTGGCTGTCCATCTAACGCAACCCTCCTTGGAATTGGGTCCAGCTACACTTTGCATATAAGTGGAGTTGTGTTCTATGTATAAACTCACTCTTTGAATAAAATACATAAAATGTTTTTCCATTCGTAATGGGGCCTTATTGTTATGTCCTTCTCTCACAATCTTTTACAGATGAATGAAATAAAACTCATCTAAAAACTTAGTTTTAGAGAGGGAACATAGAGGATGTTTGGGTTAGGCACTTTTTTTTGTTTATTTGGGTGTTTGGTGAACACTTTAGTCCAAGTGCTTTTTAGATAAAAACAAACCAAAAGCTATAAGCTGGGCAACCCCTTGTGTTTTTTTTAGCTTAAAAGCTATTTTAGTTTGACCAAATATTTTACTTTGTAATCCTCTACACTTCTCTGTATCTCTCGAAAGCCCCTTCATAACAAACATCCTTAACTTTTGATTTTCCTTAGCTTCTCCTTTCATCCGCTAATTTTGCCTTCCATCTCTGCAGCTCAAGCCTACTGTCTTGACTGTCTTATCTGTTCTGGGGTAAGTTTGAAATGTTAGCTTCAATTTCTAATTGCTTAACTCCGTGTTAGTATTCTTTTCCTCTTTCTGGAATTTGATTTTTGGACGTCTTTTGGAGCATCTGCTACCAGCTCGAGATGGAAATGACACTTATATTATTGATCTGTCTAACATATAAAATTATGCACCTTTGCTTTACGTGCCAACAAACTTGTGAAGTAAAATCGTACATTTTAGAGTTGGTTGAACTACTAATCAGTCTCACACATGATGTATTTGAATGCTGATATTGATATATACATAATAAATTACCCCGCAGAGTATGGAACACATCATGGGTTGGGAAGGATTGGCGATGGTATCCGTATCTGTAAGTTCAATTCTTTATCTTTCTTCATTAAGTATCCATTAAGTTCAAATCAAGTTTCCCTCTGTCCAATATCAACTAGAAACCCCGTTCACCCAGTATACCACCAGTCAATTGTTCTGCTCTCAAATGTCTGTTCGTTGGTAAACCATATTTGGTATCTGCACAGGGGCAAACATTGATCCTGATCTTTTGTTGGCGGTTTTCCTTCCTGCTCTTCTTTTCGAGAGTGCTTTCTCAATGGAAATTCACCAGATAAAGGTACATTACCACTAGCCTTCCTCTTTTCTACTGCTCCTAGAATGTTGATACTATGGAGAGCTCGAAGTGATGATTTTTCTCTTCCATGTATTTACATCTGTATGTTGTTATGCTTGTGCACTTTCAACGTCTACCTTCTTGCTTGCATTATTTGTTTCGTTCATATGGTTGTTTATCACATAATTTATGCTCTTCTTCTCGTGTAAATGTCATGTGTTCATGTGTTATGTCTTCTTCATTTTTTACAACCTTATATCTTGCGGATCCTTTACAGTTTTAATTGCTCACCAAGTATTGATCTGCTGGCACTGAGCGTTTTCTAAAGACTACAGATACAATATATTTTTGATGAGTAATAATTTTATTGAATAAAATGTAGCATTGAGGGAATGCTTCATACACAGAAAAAGCTGCAATTTACAAAAATGGTTTGAATTTCCCCCTTTAATTTCTGGATAGAAGGCATGAACTCAGAAAGTGTATAAATTGTATAATCCTTCAATTTGTCAAAAATGCTAGTAGCTACAAACACCTACATTTAAGTACATGAAATGTGTCCTCATAGCTGCAGTTTTTCTCTCGTAATTCCCATAACATACATGCTGGGGTGGTGCCACTTTCACCTAAAGGAGAGGAACATGTACCATAAATGGAGTACTAGGTGGCAATATAGGAAGATATGGTCTATGTCTTCAGATTCACTGCAAACACGTAGCATCTATTACGTAGGATGATTTCTCTTTTCTGGAGGTTGCCTTGTGTGAGACCACAAGTAGCATCTATTACGTAGATGATTTCTCTTTTCTGGAGGTTGCCTTGTGTGAGACAGCCACTGTGTAAAGCTGCTCACATGAAGCGTGCTTTTAATGGTGTGTTGATCTTCCATAGGTGCTTTCATGGGAAACCATTCTGGCTCTCCCCTGATGAAACTAACCATTCTGTCCCTCCCCTGACGAAACTAAGGACAGATATGAAATAACAAGATTTGATTGTGAAAGCCCATTTTCACCTACTTTCCAGCACAAGTAATCTGGTTTATTAGATAAATGACTGTACTTGTCCAGCTTCTCTATTAATTCTGTGATGCTGTCCGTCTGTCAATCTGTTAGAATTCTTCTAAGCTTTTGTTCCCATCAATTTTTGGTCATGCATTGAGCTTCTGTGTCTCCAGTTTTCTGCATCGTGTGGAACAAATCTTGAAATTCATCTCATAGGGGGGGGGGGGTGCCTAACCATGCATCTTGCCAAAACTGTATTTTCCTTCCGTAGCCTAAGCTGAATGCTGTAACCAAAAAAAGAGTTCTTCCGAAAGCTCCCTTATGTATTTCCATAAGCAAACTCCAGAAGAAGAGGTTTCTGAGTTAGAACACTAGCGGGAGGAGCTCCCAGTCACTAATTATATTGTGGCATTTGGCTTTACACAATTTGCCTTCTGCAACAGTATCTTTCTATTCTTTTTACATCCTATGATTCATTGAATTTGTCAAGCTGGATTTTACCTCTATTAGTTAACTAAACCAGTTATTCTCCTAATGCAGAGGTGTGCAGTACAGATGCTTTTACTTGCTGGGCCTGGCGTGCTTATTTCCACTTTTTTTCTTGGAGCTGCCCTCAAGGTAAGCTGAATTCGATTTTCTAAGAGTTTGATAGTTTCTTTGATGGAGGCATCTGAAATTAGTGACAAATGTAGATTGCTTTTCCTTATAACTGGAGCTGGTCAACATCATTGTTGCTTGGTGGACTTCTAAGCGCTACTGATCCTGTGGCTGTTGTAGCCCTTCTGAAGGAGCTTGGTGCCAGCAAGAAATTGAGTACCATAATTGAAGGAGAGTCCTTGATGAATGATGGGTAATTTTCTCCTAGTAGAATATGTTGTATGTTGCTTATGTGAAGAGATGGAAATTTCTGTAATTTCCATAGCGGGAGGAGAGAGGATAAGTGGAATTTCATGAACTGTATCCTATTTCCTTCCCTTAAACTTTGAGAATTTTTCCAATAATATTTTGCATATTCATCATCGCCATAACCTCTCTTTTCCCTTCAGGACGGCAATTGTTGTCTATCAGCTACTTTTAAAGATGGTAACTGGTTGGACCTTTAACTGGGGAGCTGTCATCAAATTCCTAGTACAAGTTTCCCTTGGGGCGTATGTATATTTGCATTTAATATTGGTTATCTGCCAGTGGGAAGTTGGCTGATAAGTTCTGTTTCTGTTGTCCAGAGTCGGCCTAGGTATTGCTTTTGGAATAGCTTCTGTTTTATGGCTGGGATTCATTTTCAATGACACGGTGATTGAGATCAGCCTGACTCTTGCCGTGAGCTATGTTGCTTACTTCACAGTATGTACCCTTCCAATCTTGCATGCTTAAAAGCTTTGTCCGCCATTTATTTGTATTGGGATGGGAAACCTTATCTGTTATCTACTATTTGAATTTAATAGAAATGGATACTAGGTCTAACTCAACCCCGAAAGTTAGTTCATGAGAGGAGAACTCTACAAAACCATATAAGGAAACCACGACCCATTCGTTCAATCAATGTGTGACTTAACCACAGGGGAGATATCTTGGAATAAACAATATCCTGGAAAGGTGTATGACTATTAAATTCATAATCATATGTGACCATCTTTGTGAAGGAAATAGACAAGGAAAAATAAGTACATCAAAATTATCAGGAAATTAAACAAAAATAACTAATGTGGATTCCAAGCAATGGCTTTCTCTGAAAATGTATCCGGCATGATAATTCTTGCTGCAAAGAAATTATGCATCCTTGTTTGTGAAGTTATTGAGAATTAGAATAAAATGGGTCGAAATGGAGCAAAATGCATAGTGGTGATTCATGTAGTTGGTACCAATTAGCTTAGCATGGAAGGATAGATGTTGTTGTTGTTGCAATTTATGTAACATAACTTAACTGAACATGTAATTTAAATGCCAAATTTTATGTTAATAGCAGAAATAAAATAGCGGTTACAAAGTTAATTATATCAATTTTTACTTAGCCAGATGCAAGTCCAGTTCGAGCTTTTGCAATTTCTCAACTGTGCATTTTAATCATGTGGAAAAAAAGGAAAAAAACAAAGTCTAATGACTGCTTCCAACAATGAAACAGGCACAACAAGGGGCTGATGTCTCTGGTGTCTTGACTGTGATGACTTTAGGGATGTAAGTGTTAGAGTTGATCTTTTGATACTCTTTCTACAGCTGGAGAATAACTTATTTTGATATGCCATGCACTAACAGGTTCTACTCAGCTGTAGCTAAAACTGCTTTCAAAGGTGAGAGTCATCAAAGCTTGCATCACTTCTGGTAAATTTTACTAATCTTCTTACAACATTGTAATTGAACAACAGATAAGTAGACTTGCGTTCTGGCAGTAGGCCTTATGATACACTTATTCTTCTCATCTTGTTTTGAGTTGAGCACTTCATTACTCCAGAAAATTTTTGTGCAATACCATTTTGAATATCTAATCTGGAATTGGGTAACATTATCTACAACATTGCATTATATATCTGGTGTAAGATTTATGTCTTACCTTCTGACATCACTACCCGCATGATTGAACATCTGTAAGATGATAGCATGAAATGTTCTTTTATTTATGTGTGCAACAACTTTTGATTTTGGATTTTAATACAAATCTCACCTTTGTTTCAGGGAAATGGTTTCCTATATTGCAAATACATTAATTTTTATCTTAAGGTAAGTATGTAATTAGCTTTTCTTTTATCAACTCTGTTGATATAGTCGTTATTAACAATAGTTGTTAGCATTGATACTTTTTGGAGATCTTCTTTTGATGGCTATGTTGCTTAGGAGAATTTAGGCTGCCTGTGCCAAATGTTACTTCATTTTAAGTCTTTTTTTATCAGGTAAACAATTATTGTAAAATTAGGTCTTGCGCCTAACTCACACCCCAAAAGCTAGCTCAAAGGGAGGATGATCGCCTAAGCCTTAAAAGGAAACTACCCATCTCATTAACCACCAATGTGGGTCGTTTTTCATTCTTCAACACCCAACCTCACGCCCAGAGCTGGGCATTTGGTGCATGGGCAACTTTTTGGTGTACTTGTATACAACTGATTTTGTGTTGCACTGGAGAGGCACTGCCTTGGTTCTGCTGTTTGAGGACTTTCATGCTTAACCATTTGAAAAATTAGAAGTACTATTGAGGATTATGCTTTGGTGGAAGTTATTTTAGGCGCTTGTGTACATCAAAAACCCAGTTGACTATAGTTTTTATCGGAGTAGAACTAATTCTTGTTCTTATAAATTTATCCCGTGAAACAGAAAACCTAATTGCTCATTTTGGTTATCTTTTTCTGCAGTGGAGTCGTCATAGCTGAAGGAATTCTTGGTGGTGACAATATTTTCAAAATCTATGGTACTTCTGCTGTAATGACATTTGACTTATGAAGACAGAAGTAACATTTATCTTACTACAACCAAACCCTATTTGTGTTCTTTCTTGTGTTACGTGTAATATCTATTTATTTTCTGTAGATTTTGCCTGCAAGTGATATTTATCAAAATGAATTTGGTACTGATGGCCTTTAACAGATATCATATACTCCTTGAAGTGTCTTCCGACTAAGAGTCAACTGACATTAAATAAGTGAAGGAGCTGTCCATGCTACTTGTGAGAATTATAACACGGGAAAGAGTTTATGTGAATGTGTGTAAACAATTGTTTTATATTGAGCCTTATTTTTATCCATACTTCACATATAGTATATAATACAGATTTTCCAGTATGGGACACTAAGTCTAATATTTACATTAACTATCTGTACTTCCCCTCAAGCCCGTGCATATCAGCCGCATGTACCAAACATATTGCAGATGTAACTAATGTGAAGACCAGTGAGTGACTTTGTGAAATTATTTGCAAGCTGATCATTTGATTTCACAAATTTGTTAACAATATCTCCTGATAGTATCTATTCTCTAATGAAGTGATAATCAATATCTATGTGTTTAGTCATTTGATAGAACAGTAGATGTGATGCAATATGAAGGGCCGCTTGATTATCACACACAAGTTCCATCTGAACGATTTCTCCAAATTCCAATTCTGTAAGCAATTGTATAATCCAAACTAGCTCTAAGTTGCTATAATCATTGCTCAATCTTATGCTACTGCACTAGATTGAGCAACCACATTCTGTTTCTGCTCTTCCAGAACACCAAATTACTTCCTGCTAAAACACAATATCCAGCCAGAAAAAAAAACGCCATGATTGGATTTTATATTTTTTTCTTTGCCTTATTTTTGTAGTTTGTGCTTTTCTCTTTTGGCCTCTCTATTTACACAAGTATTATGATTGTTTCTATGTATGTGGGGACGGCTAGTTTCTGTTCTATTTCAAATGATGGTCTTTTACACTCGGTTAAACTTTGATTCTAGTTGAACTACATCTTTGTTTAATGCTTTTTAATGTATTTCAGATAATTCGTGGGGCTACCTCATCCTTCTTTATGTGCTTATCCTTGTCTCGCGGGTCGTTGTAGTTGGTGTATTGTATCCATTTTTACGATACTTTGGCTATGGTTTGGACTTGAAAGAAGCTTTTATTCTTGTCTGGGGTGGCCTTCGAGGTGCTGTAGCATTGTCTCTTTCATTGTCAGTCAAGGTAACTATGTGCGGATGCTCTCTCCAAGCCCTCTCATTCCTTCTGCAAAAAGTTCTTACCTAAGTGTGCCTTTGTTTCTAAAACTATTCCTTCCTGGCTGTTTTCAGCGTTCCAGTGATGGCTCTCAATACATCAGTCCTGATACTGGAACTCTGGTAAGTAAAAGAAAAGAAGTGTTAATGGGAAATCCAACAAGTTTGAAGTTTTATATGTTTAATTATCTTTTAGCTATATATTTCTAGTCATACAGGCCTTCTTCTGTTGCAGTTCGTTTTCTTGACTGGTGGGGTTGTATTTTTGACGCTCATCATCAACGGTTCAACCACACAGTTTGCTTTACATTATCTGGGAATGGATAAGCTATCAGCAGCAAAGGTAGAGTTGATTTCAACGTGGTACTATTTTGTCCTTGTTGGAGCTTTAGAGGTGGAAAAATGGTTTTTTCCCAGTGGATTTTGATTTCTTTAAGGGGGGTGTTAATGGAGTAAACGGGTGGTCTAGGAAGACATTATTATATCCAACCCATTTTTCAACTACGTAAAATGGGTGACATGTGGAATGAATAACTATTCATCTAACCTCATTTATGCTAGCTCATCTATCATCAGTTCACCAAGTTTGCTGCCTGAACTGTTTCATTATGTGGTTTGTCATTGATGACAATCAAATTTGTCAGCCTCTCAGAAATTGGAATATGCCCTGCATAGCAGAATTTATATCTTCTATGGACCGACTTCTTTTCTCTAACTAACCTAAAAAAACACTACATGATATTGAATTTAAGCAAAATACGAGAAGAAATCACTTTACCTCCTTATCATAAAAAGAAAAGGATATTACCTTGACATGTCAGAACTGTTCAAAGACCAAATCCTATGATGACGAGATGAGCAAAGATAGGTTGAGTAGTAGAATCCAAAAGAGATGGAAAACCTCTGCCTCTCTGTCACTTGTATTCCTGGAAAAAAGAAATGCCATGATAAGGAAAGAAAGTAGTTTAATTAGTCAATAACTTTTTAAAGTAAAACACTAACCTTTCATGTTGAACAGTAGATGCAGGTAAGCAAGTAAAGTCCTGTTACTTGCAGTTTTATATTTTGTAATCTTCATCTATAGATTCTTTTTATAACATAGTTTTTCTCATTGCAGAAGCGCATATTGAACTACACAAAATATGAGATGTTGAATAAAGCTCTGGAAGCATTTGGTGATCTTGGAGATGATGAGGAACTAGGACCTGCTGACTGGCCAACTGTTAAAAGATATATTACTAGCCTAAATGATGTGGAGGGTGAACCAGTGCATCCTCATACTTTATCTGAAAATGATGATAATGTGGACCATATGCATTTAGAAGATATTCGGATTCGCCTGCTAAATGGTGAGAACATTACATTCTCAATTTAATGTATATCTTGTCTGTGATCTGTTCTGTAACTTCTGGGTCATTTTCCTCGATAATTGTGTGCTTCTCAGCCTGTTCCACTTATGTAATCGATCTTATGACCACTAACACACCAAATTACCTCCCATCAGTACAGTGTATTTGGAGTAGAACGTCAATCAGAAGGTGACTCTATGCAGTGTTCATCTGTACAGTAGAAAACCTTATATTTTGACTATCCTAGTGAAAATCCTAGCTCTTCCATTGATCATGATATTCAAATTTGATTGCTAAAAGAGAAATTACGTTTCCAGGTGTTCAAGCAGCATACTGGGAAATGCTCAATGAGGGCAGGATCCCACAAACTATAGCAAATCTTCTAATGCAATCTGTGGAGGAAGCAATTGACGTAGTATCACATGAGCCCTTATGTGATTGGAAGGGTTTAAAATCTTATGTTAATATCCCAAATTATTACAAGTTTTTTCAAACAAGTTTTGTCCACCGGAAGCTTGTTACATATTTCACTGTTGAGAGGTTAGAGTCTGCATGCTATATCTGTGCTGGATTTCTCCGGGCGCATAGAACTGCACGACAGCAACTAAATGAATTTATCGGTAAGTAACTAGTAATGATTTCTATATAGCATCTTTTTGGCACATCCTTTCCAGCGTGTTATGATTCTTTTCAATTACGTTCGACTTTCCCTGCTCATCTTCGGTTGGAACATTTCTTACTGCCTACAAATCATCAGTGGAAAAGGTTGAATGCTGAGACATTCTGACTTAACATAACAAAGCCTTTTCCATTGACCAAAAAGTCTTTTTGCATTTGAAGATTAGATAGTCATCTTGAGTAGTCTAAGGCCATCAATCCTTATGGAGGCTTTTCTAACCTTTTTTGTCGATGAAGACTACTGATTAGGTCTTTTATATGAGATTTCTCAATTGTTCAGTTTGCTCGATAAACAATAATCTGAGGATTGACTTCTTTAGAGTGCAACTTCCTACAATTTTGTTGAAGTTGAACTATTGCATTCAAGTAACATATTCTTCTATATTTTAAGGTGAGTTATGGTCTATAAGGCATTAGGTGAAGATAGTACTAAGAAATGTTGAAAACTATAGATATCTGGCAAGATAGGAGTGAAAAAGGCTCCATCAGGTGGTATCCTTAAGTTTATCTTTATGCTGTTGGTACTAATGACTGATAAAGGTTGCACATTGGGTTAAACAACTACTATTGTTACATTTTTTTCTCCTCCGTGTTCTCTTCCCGAAGAAAGGGAGAAAAGGAAAATGTTTTACCAAGAATCTTTTTTGATGCTCCCTAATGAATGCCTCAACTTTAGCATCACTTTTGTGGCTTTATTCTTTTTATATCTCTTTATGAGGAAGCTTATCCTTACAGAAGAGAGAAAAAATAAAGAAAAAGAATGATATGTATTGGAGTTGGAAGTTTCTTATGCAAGCAATGATGATTTCAGGTGAGAGTGAAATTGCTTCCCTTGTTATCAAGGAAAGCGAGGAAGAAGGAGAGGATGCACGGAAGTTTCTGGAAGAAGTCCGTGTCTCATTTCCTCAGGTATACAAAGACAAATCTCTCTCAATGAGCTCAATATTTCCTTCTAGACTCGAACATGTTGAATAAAAATACTAGAGGGTGCAGCCTGGTAGTACAAGAAATTTTATGCTACCTGCATTTTTTTGCCAGATTACTGCATGCTTGAATCATGGTCATACACTGATATTTTGAAATCAAGATACAGCTATCTGGTTTCTGCAACGTATAAATGAACTTTATGTGTTGACAATATCCAGTCTACTTCTTGAGTAATTTTACTTGATTCTAAAAGAAAGTACATACTCAGGTTCTCCGAGTTGTGAAAACCAGACAAGTAACTTATGCGGTGTTGAATCACTTGATTGATTATGTCCATAATCTTGAGAAGATTGGTATATTGGAGGAAAAAGAGATGACACATCTTCACGATGCTGTTCAGGTGAGCATTTCCTTCTCATCAGCTAGTCCAAATTCATTGCTTTTGTCTTGCATCTGATTTCATTCTTGATAATTTTTGATGCATTTTGTGCAGACTGATTTGAAAAGGCTTGTAAGAAATCCACCTCTGGTTAAATTTCCGAAAATTCGTGATTTGATTAGTGTCAATCCTTTGTTGGGAGCTCTACCTCCTACGGTGCGTGAGACACTAATTGGTTCAACCAAGGAGATAATGAAGTTACGCGGTGCGACCCTCTATGAAGAGGGATCAAACGCAACTAGAGTTTGGCTTATTTCAAATGGTGTAGTGAAGGTAATTAGTAATGTAATGGTTATTACAATAATAACTTTTTAGCCAAAAACATCTTTCTGAAAATATGATATCGTGTTTGATAGTGGTCAAGTAAGAGCACAAGTAATATGCATCTACTGCATCCAACTTTTTCACATGGGAGTACTCTAGGTTTATATGAAGTGCTGGTGGGAAAGCCTTACATCTGTGACATTATAACGGATTCCGTGGCTCTCTGCTTTTCTGTTGATAGTGAGAGGATACTTACTGCTCTCAGATCTGATCCAGCTGTAGAAGATTTCTTTTGGCAGGTATTTTGAATGATTATCATTTTGAGATTTTTTTTAGCCTCCATACATATGTTTATGCTTAACAGATCTTTCTCGTCATTATCAGTATAGTGAAAATTAAAGTTAAATTGCTTCCCAATATAGAAAGATCCCATCTAAGGGAAAAGTGCCACATTAAATGGAATAGAGAAAGTGACTAGAATTTAGGTCTTTTTGAAGCAGTGACTCACACAGGTTATCTTGGTGTCTGCAGGAAAGTGCACTTGTGCTTGCCAAAGTCTTGCTTCCTCAAATGTTTGAAACGACAAAAATGCAAGATATGAGAACTCTGGTTGCAGAAAGGTCAACTATGAGCATATACATAA